>BMAC01000393.1:174260-190047 GCA_014905375.1 Phtheirospermum japonicum | reverse complement strand
CATTAGTTCATAACTACATGCACAAATAGCCACTATATACAAAACTATTAAAATAATACATGCACATCAAATTGCACATTAGTTCATACGCGTGTGCACATTAGTTCATAACTACATGCACAAAATAGCCTCTATATATAACYTGTACAGACTCCCAGTTCCATCCAAGATGAATGTTAGTAGCAAGGTCGATGACTTTTAAAGAACAAATCAAAAAACAATTTAAAATTCAGGAACAAAACTTTCAACTATACATGATCACAATCCAACCAACAATTTAAAATTCTACAAAGAAATTGAACTAGCTTGATTTGTTCAAATTGGCTCATTTCAAAACTAACTAACAATAGGAATTTAATTTATACCTTTTCAAACAGAATTATAAAATATATTATCCACATATGTAGTAGTATAACACTTGAACTATAGTCTTAATAATCGATCGGTAATAAAAGTGTTGAACTCAAGTGCGGAGCTATATCAGGCGAGAAACAGTCTTCACTTTTCTTTGTTGTATGCGAGTTCAGAGTTGTAGCTGCTGCCATCTTGTTCGCCAGAGGGCTAAACGGCTGACGACCAGGCCACTGGATCAGCTTCACAGGGCACAGACAAGCCAAACGACTACCATCACGTAGCTGGTTGTTGCAAATCGGAAGCTTACTTGCTTGTATAGTTGCCACTTTCTCCTTAGCCACTGGAGCACCAGAAGGGTCCCTGGCAAGAACAAGAAAAGTGAATGCTTGCTGATCCCCCCCGAGATGAATCTCTATCAGCTTCCTCAAATCAGCAAGACTTGAATCTTTCAAAACCTTCAACTTCATAATCACCTTTCCCGGATTATCCTTCGAATTCTATTTAACCGAGCAGGAGCACTTTGCACCATTATCAGAAAGCGTCTGAAAAAAAATATAAAGTTCAAAGAACAAGCCAATACACAAAAGGGTGCTAAAATAATCAAGCCAAATTACGATCTCAAGCAAAAAAAATAAAAAGTTAATAATTACTACCATTCTTGATATCTATGTTTGCAAATAGTCCAGCTGGCGAGCTGCTGTGATGAACGAGGCTAGAATTAGCAACACCGTTAACGCGCTCCATCTTCAACTGAATCGGGTTAAACGAGCCCGCACCCGAGAATCCGTGTTTTCTACCCCCGTTGTACATGGCATCTCGAGAAAGTGTGGTTTAAGTTTTGAAACCACATTGGCGTAGTGGGCCATGCTTTGTCCTCTTAGAAACCTCGAGAACGCATCCTTCTGCAAAAAATAAATAAAAAGGAATTTTATGTGGACAAAAACAACAAGAAAAATAATTTGAAAAAAATTATTACAATTCTAAAGAATTATGTCTGCACATTATTTCACATTATTGTGCACATTTATATTTCAATCTGTGCACATTTATGTTTCAGTCTGTGCACGTTTATGTTTCAGTTCAGTGTGTGCACATCAAAAGAACCTGAATCGCACGGAAAGGAAAAAACTCTTGTAGCAACAAAGAAACTGTGAAAATTACCTTCCGGATCACATAAATAAAAACTCTGCTAGCTTTGTTTTCATTCTTTATTTAAACAGGATATTGATTAATTTTAATTTTGGTAGCATTAGAGAGCTTTAGATGTACTATGATCAAAGTTTATATAAGATATTTTCGTTCTAATATAAGCACACAAAATTGCAGCAATAAATGCAAGAGATACACAAAATTCCGGTCACTCTCACAAGGAGAAATATATATCTCAAGGATCAAAAAAATGCAGTCACTCTTACAAGGAGAAGATATATCACAAGGATCATTTCCGGTATTATATCAGTCCTGACCCGTAGGTATTTCTATATAACACGTCAGTTCTCATCATTTATGATTCTTTATAAACTATTTCAATCTGAGCCAACATCATTTACAAATACCTAAATTAATGTAAACAAATTCTATCAAGTTCATACAAAATAAAACAAATCGGAAGAAATATGGAGAACCTTCCAAATTTTATACATTAGAACCAAATACACGAACATAAACAGGAAAACTACATATATATACAAATTGTAGGAGGAGCAAAGGAGATTTACCAGCATAGTTGATGGTGTAGGATAAGCCGTTGCAGCCCCGAGCATTAACACCGAGCTTGAGGAAAGAGCGTTGGCGCTGCTGAAGGAGTTCGCGTATTCTAGAAGTGGCGGCTTCCGTTAAGGATAGCACTTGCTTTTGCATAGTGATTTCCGATCTTCTTCGATTGAGATTTCTGCAGTTTGTCCCATCGATTGTACACACTAGGGTTTCGGGATTTTGAAAAAATGCAGAAGATTTGGTCGATGGTGAGGGGGATGGCGAGGGTTTCGTGGTTTCAGAGAAATAAAACACGAAAATAAGAAATTGCTGAGATAAGAAATGGAAAAACTCGAAGACGCAGAGGATTAGAGCGTTCTGTGCAAAAAAAATGAGAAAGGGGTCTATGCTTCATCGAGACTCTGTTGGTGAAATGAGAGAATGAATGTAATTACCAAACTGCCACCGGGATGTCCAGAATTACGAAAATACCACCGGGATGTCCAGAATTACCAAACTGCCACCGGGTAAATGATTGGCCAGGATGCATTCTCATTTCTCACCCACGGATCCATTCTCACATGATCCTATACCTATATATATATATATAACAAAGCCGCAAAATAACTTCAAAGTTCTACTAAAACGTCGAATCCATCTAACATGTTTATGCGCAAATACCCCAGAACAAAAAGTCAAAGTCCCCTTTCTCTTCATTCAAGAACCTTTATATAAGCATTTACATAGTTATCTTGGATTTCAAATTAGAAACAATGCCAACAAGTCAGTCGCAAGATATACCTTAGCGTACTGGCTAAAAAATGACTCAACATCTTCAAGCTTGACTTCATACTCTGAGTCGAACTAAATTTGCTTGTTTTGAAATTAAAAATAAGTTAAACAGCGTAGACTCTCTCGAGAAGTAGAAAAACAGAGCCGACGATGTTTATTATATCAAAAATCACAAGTTCTAATTTTAAACACACGAACGAAAGGGGTTCTTGATTTGATTATTTAAAAAATATAGATTTTAAAACTAGTCTTGCAAAGAGAACGTCAATCTCTATGCAAGAACTTTAACCAACGTTTATAAAACTACTCTTACAAGGAGAGTGTCAATCTCAATGCAAGAGTTTAAAACTAATTTATAAACTACTTGAAAGCTTAACAAGAAGATTTAACTAAGAGTTGTCGTTCAAGCATTTCATCAAACATATGGAAAGCATTAACGAATTGTAATGGGAATAAGAAACGTTACCAAACTAGCAACCAAATAACAACAAGAATATAATCAACTAAATTATCCAACACAAAGCATAAAAGTAAAGTAAATTAATCTTATTTACTAAAGGATTCAAAACACACCAAATTATTATTAACAACTACAAAACGTAATAGAGTTTAACAAGATATTAATTCAAACGAAAGGATGATCAACTTGAAAAGTGATAGCTATACTATCTCCATCTATTCCGGAGAGAAAATCCTCTATGAAATGAACCCGGGAGTCTGTCACGAACTCCGAATTATATGCATTCTTGAATGGTAAACTAACAAACACGATCTGAACGTGAGGGCTCTAATGTAGGTTTTCTTCTCTTCTCTTTTCAGAGATTCGAAGATTATTCAAAGATATCTTTTTCTTGACATTCTCCTCCCTTTTGTAGCTTCAATACCCCTTATTCATTGCCTGCGTAACTGAAGATCTTTTGAAAATCTGAGTTTGTAACGTACGCATCCGGTCGGATGGTTTGAGGAATCCGACCGGATGGGGGTCTTTGTCAGCCAATCCAGCCGGATGTCAGATTCATCCAACCGGATGTGAGTCCAGTGGGTTAATCCAGTCGGATGTCAGATCCATCCGACCGGATGAGCGTTCTTGTGGCTACTTCTTTGCGTTGTCTTACCCGTACTTGTCTCTCCATTCTTGTAATGGTTTACGATCTTAATCTTCTTGAAATCTATGGGTCGTCTAGTGCTCTAGCTGCATGAAGAAACACATAAGTCATCTCAAAAGGACCAATTATCGATCAAAAAATCGAGTTAAGTAAAAAGCTGTATAATGCAAAATTATGCAGAATATCTTAATCTCAACCCGAAAAAAGATAACAAAAAGATTCAAACATGACTCAAAACATATACAAATACATAACAAATACCTACGAATCATACTCATCAATTGTTCTCTCATCAGATTGCTTAATAGCCTCATCTGGCTTTGGAAGCTCGGTAACTCTCCCAACCTTCTCACCTTAAGAGAGAGAGAGAGAGAGAACAATTTAGTAAACAAAGTATTTCCATTAAGCAAAACACAATTTTCTTGATCTTTAACACTCACCATCTTCAGAAACCTTAAGAAAAGTAGAGGTCCTCGGTGTTTCAGCAACGACCTTAATGGTATCTTCTGGTACATCTTTTGGTTTCAAATCTCCCAAACCCAAGTGCCCTCTCATCAGAGAAAATTAGCAAATCAAAGCCAAACTTACCACTAGAGTTTAGTTAAGAATGCAAAATATTAATTTAAGTCTAAAATATGTATTGAAATGGGCCTCTAAAAATTAAATTTGTGAGGCGAAATTGGTTCAAACCAATCCTAGCGATCGAAACAATGTAATTTTTTTTTTCTAAGTTTTAAGATAACCAAATAGAACCAAAATCTCGCAACCAAGCAACAATACTATGGAAAATGGATACATCCATTGTCACTTTCAGTGATGGTTTTCTTCATAAACTTATCCCTAGGAAGATTGTTTTCACTGAAATAGAACTCCACCTGACATAACACATATTCAACATTTAAAAAATAAATAAAAAATTCTCGAACATAAAGGGAGAAATAAAATCAAATGCATAATACAAAAGAATTGTTTTTGTTACAAAATCAAAGTTTGTAAAACTTGTCAATACCTAATGCAAATAATATTTGAATTGTATTGTTTTTGTTACAAAATCAAAGTTTGTAAAACTTGTCAATACCTAATGCAAATAATATTTGATAATGTGAGACAAATACCCCAAGATAATAACAATAATAACTTCATTTTTCTCAATCTTTTTTTAGTTAGTTTTATTATGATATTTAATAATTTAATATATGAATTAATATATTTGGATGATATTATTTCTAAATTTAGGTAATATTACGAACGTTTATGATTTTCAAATATGATATTTTCATACAAATTATTTGATTTTATTTGTTTTTCAATCTATGAAAAATCGGCTACATTACAATATAACAACGTATGAATTTGGGTGACAATTATTTTAAAAGACTTATCAATTCACTTAAATATAATTTTGCCAGGAAATGAACAACTAGAGTTACTAGGTGTTGACAAGGTACATCCCAGGAGAAGTGTAAATAGATGGGACCCACACCAAGAATCCCTAACATATGTAAAAGCCAACTCTATCATGAGTAGCACTGTCAAAACGGGCCGAACCCCACGGGCCGACTCGTTAGCCCGCGCAAACGGGCGGGCTTGGACTGCCCTTCTCGCGGCCCGTTTGATCGCGGGCTTTTTTGGCCCGCCCCGTGAAGACCGCGGGCTGACTTTTTTTTTTAATTTTATTTTTAATTTTTTTATATTTTATTATAATTATAATTATAATTATAATTTATCTTGGTTAAATTTAAAAGCATATTTGTATTCTTTTATTTTCTATGAGCCCGTTATAATACTTTAAATATTATAGTAATATTTTTAAAATTTTAATTTTAATTTTTATAATTTTTAAAATAAAAATAAGATTTTATAAAATAAAAAAAAAACACGGGCCAGCCCGCGGGCGGACCGCGGACTTCAGTTTTCCAGGCCCGCGCAAAAACGGGCTGACCCGCGCCCGCCCCGTTTTGGAGCAGCCCGCGACGGGCCGGAGCGGGCCGGAACGGACTGGCCCGTTTGACAGTACTAATCATGAGCATTATCCATCATGTTCCAATAACTAGCTTCCCACCAGAAGAACTTTATTACGTAAACCAGCATTAAGTGTCATGTTAACAGCATCAAATAAGACACTTTCCCATATATGTTTTATACTACAAGTTAAAAAAATAGAGCAAACATTGTATAAGTAAATGGTGGACATTTTCAGACAATAAAATAGAAAAAGATTCATATATACTCCCTGAGTTCCTATTTAACTGGTTGTTTTAGAGTTTCTCGTTAAAAAATAAGAACTTATTTTTTACTAATACACATCTAATAAATTAATAATAATCATAATTAATCTCTCCCCCTCTTGTTTCCTCGTTTGCTACCATAAACTTGTCTTGATTTCTTAAAATAAGTAGTGGTAAAAAACTCTAAAACAAGAGTTACTTTGAAATAAAATTGAACCACTAAAACGACAATTAAAAGAAATATATCTACTTTAGGTAACAATAAGAAAAGCCCAAGACATAATCCCATATTTTTAGTTTTTAAAGACTTTAATATCAAAGTTCTTTCCAATACGAGGATACAACTCCATTCCCTGCAAATAAAAAAAATAAAAATAAAAATAGCATAAGAAATAAGGAAGTGCATAATATCAGAAAACAAGGTGCTGAGCACCATAAAAGCTGTAAAAGCTGATGAAAAGCTGCTTGGTAAACAAAGGAGCTAAAAACATATGAAAGCGGTTGTGTTCAGTAATTGCATTATAAAATAGGGTTACAAACATTCCTATATAGCTGCTAACCCTAAACTGAGGCCACTGGATCAATATACACGTGTATGCTCAAGATTTAATCTGAATAAGACAAGAAACCATTGCTCACAACGGCTACACACAACTGTATCCCTTCTGACGTGTGCATGAGGAGTGCATGACATCTTCTTTGTCAACATCTTCATTTTCTACAGCTGTTCTCTCATGCCCCCTCAATCTAAGTGAGTCAAGCGGCAAAACTAACAGTTTACTTCTCAATCGAATGAAGGATTGTCCTGTTATTGGCTTAGTTAACACATCAGCCAGCTGATCATGTGACGGCACATGTTGAGTTCGAATAATCTTGTTCTGCAGCTTTTCTCTAACAAAATGCACATCTATCTCAAGGTTTCTGGTTCTGGAATGATGCATAGGATTACTTGTCAAAGCAATTTCACTCTGATTATCCATCCATAACCTTGGAGCTCTTGGTTGATCAATTTTAAGTTCCCTTAAAAAATGTTTCAACCCAATAACATCACAGGTAGTATGAGCCAAACTCCTATACTCAACCTCACAACTTGATCTAGAAACTGTGGATTATTTTTTAGAATTCTATGAAATGATATTTGTCCCAAGAAACACACATGATCCTATAGTTGATCTCATATCATCTGGATCAGTAGCCCAATTTGCATCAGTGAAAGCGATCAAATCCAGATTTTTCGGGTAGGTGAAATGCAATCCATACTAGTGTTGAAGTGAATAAATCCATACTAGTCCTGGTTCAGCAATACCTAGGGGTTGATGTGAATATAGCTCCACATCTATGTCCCCATTAAGGAAAGCATTGTCAATATCAACTTGTCTGATGTGCCAGTTTCTATGCAAAGCAATGCTGAGTATGGTTCTGACAGTAGCAGGTCTAACAATAGGGTTATATGTGTCTATATAGTCAAAACCAGTCTTTGTGAGTATCCCTTGGAAATCAATCTGGCCTTGAGCCTAGACACAGAGCCATCTGCCTTTCTTTTTACCTTGTATATCCATCTGCATCCCATGACTTGTTTTCCAGCTGGTAATTTACTCAATGTCCATGTTTTATTCTTCATTAGTGCTAAGAACTCCTTATCCATGGCATCCTTCCATTCTTGTGTGTTAATTGCCTCACGATCATCAATTGTCTCCTTGGGACTTTGACAAAAAAATGCCTTGGGCTTGTAAATCCCAGCTTTGGACCTTTTAAGAATAGGATGAGTTCCTGCATTCTGAACAGAAACATTAGAAGCAACAAGTATATCAACATTCTCAATAGGCAAATCAATAGTTGTAACCCCTCCTTGTAGAGATTCTGAAGATGATAAGGGTTGAGGTGTATGATGTGTATGTGGTGTGGAGCTTGATGAGTTTGGTGAAGAAACTTGATCTGCACTATTTGCCTCAGTGAGGTTGGGATTAGGATCATGATTTAGACTTTGAGAGGATTTAGATGTTAACAAAGGAACATTCATGCTGCTAATGACAACAGATGGTTGTGTAGGTATTGGATCATTGACATCAGATGCAGGAGCTTTCTTGTTAGAGTAGGGAAAAACTCTTTCATCAAAGAGAACATGCCTACTAATGAGCACCTTTCCCCCATCCAGCAGGACCTTATACCCTTTGTGATTGGGGCTATATCCAATGAATGTTGCTAGTTCACTCCTGAATTGGAGCTTATGTTTGTTGTAAGGCCTGAGCAATGGATAACAGAGACATCCAAAAACTCTGAGAGTTTGTAGGTCTGGTTTTTGTTTGTTTAAGGCTTCAAAAGGTGTCCCGTGGTTAATGATTTTTGAGGGAGTCCTATTGATAATATATGCAGCAGCCATGAAGGCATTATCACAATATTTTGTTGGTACTTGAGAATGAGCAAGCAAAGCTAAGACTACTTCAGCCAAATGCCTGTGTTTCCTCTCAGCCACTCCATTTTGTTGAGGGGTGTAAGGGCATGACATCCTATGTGTTATTCCATTATCTACCAAAAATTTACCGATGGCAATAAACTCTACCCCTCTATCTGTTTGCAAGGCTTTTATTTTCTTGTTGTATTGGTTTTCAACAAGGGCTTTAAAATGAATAAAGGCTTTCAGTGCATCAGATTTGTTTTTAAGAAAATAAGTCCAGGTGAATCTGGTGTCATGGTCTATGAAGTTTATGTAATAAGTGAAACCAGATGAGGATGTCATAGGTGCTGGCCCCCACATGTCACTATGTATAATATCAAACTCATTGTGCTGCGTTTGTGAATCAGAAAAAGGGAATCTATGGAACCTAGATTTCATACATGAAACACACAACACATCACTTTTATTATCATCATAGAATTCAACTTTACAGGTGGAAAGAGCCCTTTTAACAACATCGAAAGGTGCATGTCCCAATCTAAAATGCCAAACATCTAAAGGAGCTTTATTCTTGAGCTCAGCAGAATTTATTGAAAACTGGGAATTTGAAGGAAAAACATGATCAAAAGGGTTTGGTTCTTGAGATTTGAGGCTGATGAGATTGAAACAATAGAGCCCCTCCTTAATTATCCTTTTGAGAAACACTATTCATGTGGCTTGATCCTTCACAACACAAGAAGAGGGGTGAAACTCAAAAAAAAATTGTTATCCTTGGCAAATTGTGAGACACTAATAAGGTTTTTGGTGATGATTGGAACATGTAGCGAATTCTTGAGTATAAAAGAAGGATCAGAATCTCTACAATAAGAAGACTTAACTAATGAGTTACCAAAATGAGAAATTGACAAACCTGCACCATTTCCCATATGGATTTTCTCTCCTCCTTGATAATCAGTGGCCATACTAAGATTGTTGAAATCATAAGTAATGTGGTTAGTGGCTCCTGAATCGAGATACCAATAATTGTCATCCTTTGCCTCATGATCCACTCCACTTGCTACATTGGCACTCATCTGACTACTTTGATTCAAGTTGGCTTGATGTCCAGAATATTCAGGGCTGCCTGAGGGAGAATAGTCCATATTCATCCTTTGATAGCACTTATCTGCAGTGTGACTTGTATAGTGGCATATTTGGCACTTAGGCTTGTAAAAACTTGTTCTTCCTCCTCTGCATCTATAGTTACCACCTCTGAAGGAGCTTGATCTACCCATGTTGCCTGATTGAAAACCTCTACCTCTATTTGAATAATGAAAGCTTGAGCTACCTCCTCTACTTCCAGTGGTCAGGTTCACAGAAAAGTCATTCTCCTCTGGAGTCCGAAACTAATTCTCCAATGTTTCCAGCCTGTTCTCAAAACTGAGGAGAATGGAATATGCCTCAGTGAGTGTTATAGGATGATTAGGGCCTCTGGATGTGAGAGAGACAAGAACTGGATTGTATTCAAGACCAAGGCCTCCAAGTATGTAGAGTATTTGATCAGATTCAGCCACAATTTCTCCAGCTGCACCTAACAAGTCACAACAAGACTTAGTCTTGTTGAGAAAATCTCTCATGCTCAGGCTTCCCTTCTTCAATACCTGCAGCTGCAGCCTTATTTGCATTACTTTTGCCTTGTTTTGATTTGCAAAAGTGCCTTCCATCGATATCCAGATTTCTGATGCAGTAGATAGCCCTACTATTGTAACAAGTAGGCTTTCATGAGGGAGGATAAGATCCATGAAACAACAAGTTGGTCCTGCCTCTTCCAATGGACATATGATGGATTCAAGGTCTGACATGCCCCTTCAGATGTTGTGATATACTGATTTCGTGCTTTTACATCTCCATTAAGATAACCCTCAAAACCATACCTGGCAGCAGCGATCTGCTGCCTCAATAGTTTAAAATTGCTATCAGACAATTTTATTGAAATAAGTTGAGCCTGGGGTTGAATGACTTGATCTGTCATATTCATGGCCGTAAAGAAAACGAAAATTACTCATAAAAGGAAAGCGAAATGGATCAGAGGCAACATAACTCTGATACTATATCAGAAAACAAGGTGATGAGCACCATAAAAGTTGTAAAAGCTGATGAAAAGCTGCATTGTAAACAAAGGAGCTGAAAACATATGAAAGCGATTGTGTTCATTAATTGCATTATAAAATAGGATTACAAACATTCCATATATAGCTGCTAACCCTTGACTGAGGCAACTGGATCAATATACACGTGAATGCTGAATGCTCAAGATTTAATCTGAATAAGACAAGAAACCATAGCTCACAAAGGTTATACACAGTTGTATCCCTTCTGACGTGTGCATGACATCTTCTTTGTCATCATCTTCACTCTCTACAGCTGTTCTATCACATGAATCAAAAAACTGGTACATGTATTTCAGAAACTCAGTATTTGAGTTCTAAATATCATTATTCAGAAAATCCAATCATTCTTTTATTACATTTTATTTCAGAATATACATTTGTAAGACAAATATCTTATTTTATAGTAGGTGAGAAGGAGAAGCTTAATCGAGTAAGAAGAAAAATGGGTTTAGATTCAAAGACATTACACTCACCCATAGTCACATACGCCTCAATGCTATCACGGACCATTAATGAGTACTGGCATTATTTCTGAAACAAATAATAAAAAGATGAAAACAAATGGATTTAAACATAGCATTAAATGAACAAGCCAACAAGAACATGATATGTATATATATATTGAATATGCTTTCTGTTTTCATTGAGAATACAACGCAGCGGCTAGCACATATATATACAAGACAATGGATCAATCTAGAAGCTAGGTATTCTTATGTAAGTGGTGTAGCTACATCACAATGAGGTCTGTTAAACTTTATCCCTTCTCATCCATCAGTTGTGGTGTTTTGTCGCCATGTACACGTCCATTCTTGTTTGCTTCTACAGTTTGTCTTCATGTGTCGATTTGTCTTCAAATGGTGATTCAGCTGCCAAGGTGGCATTGCTTGATGACTTGCCATTCCTAATATGCCCCCTCAATTCTATGTAGGGCTTAGCATAATGGTCAATTTATTCTTAAGTCTACAATAGAATTGTCCTGCCAATGGCTTTGTCCCAAGCTATTACATGTTGCACTCTCACAATGCCACTCTTCACCTTTTCTATGATAAAGTGCAAGTCACACTACTGCAGAACAGGGTTTTAAAGGCGGTTTTTAGGCATTTTTAACGGCGATTTTTGAAACGCCGTTATATTAACCGCCATAAATTTTTACGGCGGTTGTTCTAAACCGCCGTAGAAAGTGATGCTCTTTACGCCGGTTTAAGAACATCCGTAAAATTTTACGGCGGTTCTTGAAAAATACCTTCTARAAAGTCTRTTYTCCAGAACASACAATTTACGRCGGTTCTTGAAAATACCTTCTAGAAAGTAGTAAAAAAAWTWAAAAAAAAAAAAGAAATGAAAATTCAAATTAAATACAAATACAATTATAAGAAACTAATACTCTCAGTAAAAATAAACCATATTTTCTATTAAAACGAATAAGTGTCAATAGTATACATATTCATAAAATATTTAGGTCATTTCGAGTCAATTGGAAAACACGACATTAATAAGTTTTGCAAGGAGTCGAACACTTGATACGAATAATAAGACGGAGGTGAACTCTGTGAAATTTGACATGATCTTGACTCCCAACATATAGCTTTTCTTCCGAAATTTATCGACCAAACAAAACTTCCGAAAAAAAATGTCAGCAACACCCACCTAAAATAGACAGTGCCTGATATACCAAAGATTAAAAAATATGTCATTTACTAACAACACCATGTCATCAAAAACTAAATTTTATAACACACTTTAATTCCTAATGGACAAGTTAACTGTTCAACACTATCAAAACATTCCTAAGAATAACATTGTTCAACTTCATTTTCAAACATTTACAAAGATATGAACAACGTTTACAAAATGACAAAAGTTAACTATTCAACACTTACAGATTCAACTTCATTTAATTTCTTAAAATATAAACTAAAACATGAATTCAGATTAATTTAATTTACCCTAAACTCCTCGAAGTATTCCAGTCTGCGGTGACCTGGCACACCTCTCCAGTTCACTCCATCTGTGTGGATATTCTATTTCAAGACTTACGTGATAGTCTTTGAAACCGTACCCGGCATCAACCTACAATAAAAAATGGCCGTATAAAAAAATATTAAATCACATAATCTGAATAGAAGTTATAATGAAGAAAAGAGATCTTCAATCAAAATACACCTTTTCTTGCTAACTGGATAACATTCCGGCAATAAAAGATTACCACCATGTGGCGTAGGTGTGTTGGAAGCAGACGCCGAGGAACCATAACCGGATGATGACCCGGGCTGATCGTGTGGGCCCTCAATCATATCATCCTCCGAATATGTAGCCTCGTCATCGTATATTATAAGTGGTGAATATAAAAAGATTTAAAAAAAAGAGTTAATAAGATATAAACCTTTTGCAAATAAGAAATCATAATAGCATAATTGGTCACTCCTTAGATATAAATTTAAATGTATAACAAGTGTGGATATAATTTTTTTTTTCAAATATCAACCATAGCGCCATTTTCAAAACTCTATAACTGCACACCTTAGATAGAAGAAAAAAGAAAAAGGCACCAACTTTTTCACAAATGTGACACAAAAATACACACAACTCAAAACCACAGGAAATAAAGAAGAATTTTATATATGTCATGTGTGAAGGACAAATGCCATTTTTTGAACATTGGCATTTGAAGACCTCTTTTTACAAAGAGATCTCTTATAAGCATTAAACATATCATCAAATCAGGGCAACAAAATACCAAGAATCTGCAATAAGTAAAAAATGGGAGGAAAAAACAAATAAAGTAGTTTCTTTGTATTCAGACATATAAAGTGGTTTAGTGTATATATCATATGGGTGTTACATAACATGAACTTTCCTTTAAGTGCTAAATCAACCTAATTTTAAGATTCGGATTGAACATAAAGGTAATTTCTAGTTTTCTACAAATTAATCTCTTAACATTCTTTAAACCCAACCCAGTTTAAAGATAAGCATTCATTTCTATCAAATTTAACAAAAACAAAACTAGAAAGGGAAATTAAAACATCAAACAAAACAAACTATTAATTAATTAATTAATTATCCTAATTTCATTAACTAACCTTACTAGAAATCCGGTGGCCATAGAAAACCAAACCCACTGGCTCCGACCCGTTGAAACCCGGATCCGAATGCACGTAAACCGAATACAACCCTTTGTGCCCCTTAAAAAACATCTCCCACAGCGACGCTAAAATCACCTGGCCTCGGGTCAAAAACATGAACGTGATTTTCGGCACACTTTTGAACGAGTACTCTCGAACCTTTGGCGTCATCGACGCTCAACATGTCATCTCTCGCTCGTTTCAGTAATAACTGCGAGGTGAAGATGGAGAATTGACCGTCTCTAATTGATAAAGATCAGAAAGCCGTCTCCCAAGAATGTTATCACAAAGGCCGAAAAGGATAACAAGTTTAATTCTTACTGCATTAAAACCTGTCAATAGCAAACATAAAAGACGTGACTGAAATCAAAATCTTTGAGCTCCAAAATGTGTCTTGTTAGAAACTTCAGAGAAACTCAGATTCAAAAGCTCCATGAAATGCCAAATGCCTGCCAACTAGAATCTATTGAAGCTTATATTATCTATTTCTATTCAGCTTGCAAACAAATAGCAACAATGCAATCAAACCACACAATCCTGGCTTAAAATTTAAACATGCATTTCACTAAAAATCACACAAGTTCAAAAAATCAAGATTAGCAACTGGATGAGGTAACATGATACTACATAATACAGTTCTAAATTACCTAAAATATTAATTTCAAACTTCATTCAGCAGTTGATTTGATTAAACACAAATAAACAGATCTGTGAATCAGCAATAACAAAGTTTCTCACAAAATATACAATACTAAACAAAAAAAAAAGCCTGGATCACAGTGCCCAATTCGAATTAAATAGATATAAACCCTATTTTAACGGAAAAGTCCTCAAATTAATCCCCAATTTCAATTGCAACCTTAAACCCTAAATCAACTTCAAAAAAACCCACCAAGATCCAGAATTTTGCACAACCCGGAACCCCAAATTAATTTTATTTTTATTTTTTAAATCATTACATCTGCAATTAAAAACCTTAAAGAAAGGGAGAGAAAAAACACTAATAAATTCCCCCAAAAATAACTTAAAAATAATCGTAATACTTACAAATCAATCGCGTCAATGGTATAAATGTACTTCTTCTTGGAGACTGTTAATTATATGGCCCAAGTCCCGTTTTTATTTCCCCGGCCCATTCTGCAGCCCACCACTGGTAGCCCAAAKCCACGACCCAACTCAACCGGGCGGGCGATCCGGATCCGTCTGGGACTTAATCTCAACCATCCAWCTTGTGGTCTTTGATCTGGACCATTGCTTCCCTCCTTATAACCCCAAATTCAGAACCCTAGCCCACTCACTTGTTTTCTCCGTCTCTCTCTCTTCGGCTACGCACCCAACAGTGGTATCAGAGCGTAGACGGCCGTCCGACGTTCCGGTGAATTGGGGCTACCTAGAGCCCCGCTCTGGTATAAATTGCTTGACCCCTCGTTTTAACTTTGTGTTGTTTAATATCGTTGGTCGTATGTTCTTAATTGGTTGAGGCATTGCCGGGGTCAGAATTATCATATGTTGCTTTGTGCTGTTCCATGTTAATTTGTATAATTCTATTATTGTTCTTGACTGGTTGAGGCATTGTCGGGGTCTGAGGTGTCATATATTACTTTGTGCTGTCTTGTTCTAATCTGCCCTCGTGTTGTGTTGTTTAATTGCTGTCTCGTTTCTTTTAATCTTGCTTTCGTCGGTCCACGCACGTGAAACCCTCTTGCCCGGGCCGCTCAGCGCCATAGGGGATCTTGAGGGGCGTGGGCTGTCGATTTAGWGATAAGGTCACTAACCGACTTATCTTTTATAAGTTAGTCTGTGTACCGACGAGCTCCCGCTGTGATCTAATCAATCCAGCGATTGATCGTCCCTGATTTACGTGCTTATTTTTTCATCCAAATCGCCATGCAAAAACGCAGTTTTAACATCCATTTGTTTTAATTCCCAATTAAACTGA
>BMAC01000393.1:160047-174235 GCA_014905375.1 Phtheirospermum japonicum | reverse complement strand
TTTATGCGTCAACCTGATGGTTTTGTTGATAAATCGAAGTCTGATCATGTGTGTTTGCTTAAGAAATCTTTGTATGGCTTGAAACAATCTCCTAGACAATGGAACAAGAAATTTGACGAGTGCATGCTTTCTTTAAAATTTAGAAGAAGTTCGTTTGATACTTGCTTGTATTTTAAAGTTGATGCTAAGGTGCCTATTTTCTTGTTGATATATGTTGATGACATGCTATTGATTAGTTCTTGCATTAAGTCTATCGAGCATGTGCAAAATTGTCTAAGTGCTAAATTTGACATGAAATATTTAGGAGATGCAAAAAGGATTCTTGGCATGAACATTGTGAGAGATAGAAAACGTTCGACTATTTTTCTGAATCAGATTTCGTATGTTGAAAAGATTTTGAGTAAATTTTTTATGTCGGATGCCCAACCTGTTAATGTTCCACTTGCTGGTCATTTTCTGCTTTGTAAACAACAGTCTCCCATTCGTGAAGAAGATATTGAATACATGAAAAATGTGCCATATGCTAGTGCCATAGGATCTGTCATGTATTTAATGGTTAGTACTAGGCCCGATATTGCTTATTCTGTGAGTTGCTTGAGTAGGTATATGTCTGACCCTGGTGAGATTCATTGGGAAGCTGTTAAATGGTTGCTCCGTTATTTAAAACACTCTGTTAATCTTGGTTTGAAATTTTCTAAGTCTGAAAATTGTGTGTTGAAAGGATATGTGGATTCTAACTATGCTAATGATAGGGACAATAGAAAATCGACTACGTCTTATGTGTTTACCTTATGTGGCTCGTGCATTAGTTGGAAATCGCAGTTACAACGTGTGGTTGCCTTGTCGGTTACCGAAGCTGAATATGTTGCGATTACTGAGGCGTTCAAAGAGGCCATATGGCTAAAAAGGTTTTACTTTTCTGAAATTTCCATGCTTGATGGTGATGTCGTAGTATTTTCTGATAGCCAGTCCGCTATCCAATTGGCTAAGAATCCTATTTTTCATGATCGAACTAAACACATTGATGTGAAGTACCACTTTATCCGAGATGTGGTCGCCAAAGGTATAGTTCTTCTTGAAAAAATTCCTTCTGAATCGAATCCCGCTGATATGGGAAACCAAGTGTCTGCCCGTTGAGAAGTTTGAATCATGCCTTGAAACCTTGAATTTTGATTCTTGTGATTAGGCTCTCTTGGGCTTGTGTTTTTTTTGTTATAGCCTGCTCGTTTGGCTATAAGTTTGTGTGTACTTTCCCTGTTACTAACTTTTGTGTTGAGAACAGGTTTGCTGGAAATGGCGAAGATACTGAAAAAAAAAAAGGGGGCATACGGCGATGATGAAATCCAACAGGCCACCCAAAACAGTAAACCGGGGTTCGATTGGGCCAAGGTGGAGATTGTTAATTATATGGCCCAAGTCCCTTTTATTATTTGACCGGCCCATTCTGCAGCCCACCACTGGTAGCCCAAAGCCACGACCCAACTCAACCGGGCGGGCGATCCGGATCCGTCTGGGACTTAATCTCAACCATCCAACTTGTGGTCTTTGATCTGGACCATTGCTTCCCTCCTTATAACCCCAAATTCAGAACCCTAGCCCACTCACTTGTTTTCTCCGTCTCTCTCTCTTCGGCTACGCACCCAACAGAGACCATGTAAACAAAGCACCGACAAGCAGAGTCCTTCAAAGAGATGCAAGATGACTGGGGTCCCAAAATTCTGTTGATATCATTGCGATTATAGAGTTCATAATCAAACCATCTAGGACTTTGATTGTTTTCGAAGGATCACCATCTTGAACGAGGATTAGGATGGTACTGCAAGATCGCCTGATAACACTTCCCCATGATATCCTCTTCGTTCTTCTCACCTTCCTCGACGCACTTTTCCCATTCCATGAATGTCTGTTTACAATTGGGATTTGGGGTTCTAGGATTTCGGAATTGGGTTGATCGGGATTTGGGTAAGACTTTGTGGCTGCGGAAGAAAGCAAATATGCAAATATGGTTTGTATGAATTGGTGAAATTAATTATGATTTATTTTATATTTTTGATTTATTAAATGATTATATAAAAAGAGAAAGTGGAAGTAGAGAATGTTGATCGTCGGATGAGAAACGAATCAACGGTTGAAAATAATTTGCTTGATCAAGGCCAGGATCGGTGATATGGCAGATTAAGTTTTTAAGGCGGTTCTAAAATAACCGCCATAGAATGTGTGATTTTTTACGGTTGTTCTCCTATAAGCGCCGTAAAATGTTTAAGTGTTTACGGTGGTTAATTGTAAACCGATGTTAAATAAATTGGCCTCCAGTTTTTACGTCGGTTCACATATAACCGTCGTAGAATAGGTGGAGTTTTACGGTGGTTGTTAAAAAACTACCGTAAAAAAGTGTCACTTTTACGACGGTTCATAGTGAACCGCCTTTAAAATCAGTTGATATCCAATTTTAACGACGGTTTTGAGGAAACCGCTGTAAAATGACCTTTTTAAACGGATTAACGGCGGTTTTAGCCACAACCGCCATTAAAAGTATTTTTAAGGAAGTTTTTAGTGAATCGTATTTAATTAACAGCCTTAGAAAGCTGTTTCTGTAGTAGTTTCAAGCTCAAAGTATTTGATACTATCATTGTTTATGGGATTGTTTGATAATGCTATTGCTCCCAAGTTATCAATCCAGACAATGCTAGGTTTACGTGCATGAATCTTCAGTTCTTGTAACAATGATCTCATCCAAGTTATCTCACAAACTGTGATTGCAAGGCTTCTATATTCAGCTTCTGTTGAAGAACTTGACACTGTAGATTGCTTTTTGGCTTTCCATGAAATCAAATTGCTTCCTAAAGACACACAAAATCTTGAAGTTGATCTTCTATCATCAACATCTGAAGACCAATCTGAATCTGCATAAGTTGTTATACTGAAGGTCTTGCAAGGAGTGATCTTCAAACCAAAATTCAATGTTCCAGCAAGATATCTCATAATTCTCTTAACTGCTCTCCAATGAGTAGTCAAAGGATTTTGAATATATTGGCTCACCTTATTCACTGCATAGCTGATGTCTGGCCTTGTGAATGTGACATACTGCAATGCTCTAAGAATTTGCCTATAAAGCCTAGGATTTTCAACAGGCTGTCCTAAAAACTTTGATAGAGTAGGATGAGAAATCATATGAGAAATTACACCTTTTGCCCCCTTCATCCATGCTCTATCAAGTACCTCTGAAATGTACTGCCTCTGATTCAAAATGATCCCAGCATGATCTTCACTCACTTTAATTCCTAAGAAGTAGTGCAATTTGTCAAGATCCTTAAGAGAAAAATGTTGATTTAGTGTGTGGACTGGTTTCTTCATCTCTGAATCACAACTTCCAGTGAGGATTATATCATTAACATAAACCGTGATAATTGTATATAAGGTTTGACTATGTCTGATATAGAGAGAGGTGTCGGATTTTAGATTAATGAAGCCAAGTGAAATCAAGATGTTGCCAGTTTTGCTGGACCATTCTCTAGAGGCTTGTTTCAATCCATAAATAGCTTTATGTAGCTTGTAGACCAGGGTTTGGTCTCCTTCCCTTATAAAGCCAAATGGTTGCTCCATATAAATATCAGTATCTACCTCTCCATGCAAGAATGCATTGTCCACATCAAGTTGCCTAATAGATTAGCCTTTAGTGAGTGCCAATGAAAAAATTGTTCTTATGGTTTCTGGTTTGACCACTGAGCTGTAGGTATCTGTGCAGTCCAATCCAGGATCCTGAGTGTATCCCTTTGCTACCAGTCTAGCTTTGTGCCTAAAATCTGATCCATAAGAGGGTCTTTTAACCTTGAACACCCATCTTGAACTAATGACCTTTCTATCAGGGGGAGCCAAAACAAGGGACCAAATTTTGCCTCTTGAAAGAGACTGATATTCATCAGTCATAGCATCTCTCCACACAAGGATAGTGATTGCCTCCTCAAGTGTTTTAGGTTTACATTCAGCAGTCTTCATCTCTGCAGCATATGTCTTTGTCTTGTGAATACCTAATTTTGATATGGTTTACATGTGATGTGTACCTGCATTACCCTCACAGTAGAATTGACAGAACATACATATATATATGCACAATAGGTAAATCTATAATGATTTTATCAATGAGAATAACATATGTAGGAGATTTAGTTTGAGTGGAGGTGTATGGGGCAGAAGGAAATGAGTTGTCATTTTCTGAGGACATTTGCATGGGAGAGCTTAAAGTATGATCATTGACTGCAGGTGAAGATGATGATAAACTTGCTGATGGTGATGAGTGACCTGAGTTTAAATATGATAGAGAATCAAAATTAAGGTTATGCAATTTGACCAGAGGTGTGTGGTGAGGTGTCTGAGCTACGAGATTATCAGAAATAGAAGTTTTACTCTTGAAAGGAAACACATTTTCTTGAAATAAGACATGCTTTATTATTATTATCTTGTTTGAATGCAAAAGAACCTTGTATCCTTTATGATTGAGACTATATCCTATGAATGTTGAAGGTAGTCTCTTAAGCTGAAGCTTATGGGAAGAGTAAGGTTTAAGGAGTGGAAAACACAAGTAGCCAAAATTCCTAAGAAAATTATAATCAGGTTTGTGTGTGCTAATGATTTCAAGGGGTGATTTGTACTTGAGGATATTGCTAAGGGTCATGTTGATTAGGTAAACAGCTGAACTAAATCCTTCACTCCAATACTTATCATGAACAATGTATTGTGACATGAGAGACAAGGCCACTTGCATTATATGTCTGTGCTTCCATTCTGCAAGTGTATTATGCTCAGGTGTATAAGGGCACGAAATCTTATGTGTTATTCCAGATTGATCTAAATTTTGTCTAAGTCCTATGAACTCACCTCCTCCATCTGATTTCAGACACTTGACAATGGTTTTAAACTGGTTTTCAACTAGGGCCTTGAAGTGCAAAAAAGCAGGTTTAGTATCAGATTTGGATTTGAGCAAGTAGAAACAAGTGAATCTTGATGCATGATCTATAAAGCTAACATAGAATCTGTAACCATTGTGAGATATAACTGGTGCAGGACCCCAAAGATCACTATGAACAACATTAAGAATCTTATAATCATGTGATTAAGACTCAGTAAATGGTAACTTATGCATCTTTGAACTTAAACAATCAGAACACAAATAGTCAATTTTATTATCAAGAAAGGACAAATTACAATGTGTCAAAGCCCTTTTTACAATCTCATAAGAGGGATGACGAAGTCTGGAATGCCACAAACTTATGTATAGGTTATTGGTGAGCTGAGATGAATTGAAACATGATTGAAAATAGAAGAAACTTGAGGGTTGTTCTTGATAAGACTGGAGTGGGGTAAGTTTGAAACAAGAGAGGCCATTATTGAAAGTCCCATTGAGCAGCACTGCTTTTGTTACTTGGTCCTTCACAAGACACAAAGAGGGGTGGAATTCAAAGAACACATTGTTATCCTTTGCAAACTGAGATGTACTAAGCATGTTTCTAGTGATGTGAGGAACATGTTGGAGGTTGTTTAGAGTAGATGTATGGTCATTAGAAATCACTAAAGAGTTACCATGATGAGCTATAGACATACCTGCACCGTTGGCTGTTTAGATTGTCTCATTCCCTTGATAATCAGTGGACATGTTCACGTTTCCAAACTCATAAGTCACATGATTAGTTTCACCAGAATCTGAATACCAATAGTTTCTGAGATTTTTCCCGTCTTTTTCGATCTGAGATATGATTTTTCTGGAATGTCATTTTTTTTTTCGAAATATTGATTGATATATGTGGACTTATTAAAGGATTGTTTGCAACCCAGATCTGGGTTTCCAGGCCCGTTCTTCAAGTTGATAATTGAAAGATTATTCAATTCAGTACCGTAGGCTTGATGAGAGGATGCCTATTTGCGCCAGAGACGCTGTTGTGAAAGATTTTAATGCTCTTCCCAAGGTGACTTTTTTTTTTTTAATAAAAAATTTGATTTTTGCATTTTCGAAGTGATGGTGTTCTGAAACTTTATTTGTTATAGGTTTGTTGTTTACGAATACCCTTTACGAATATCTTGGACTTGTGGTGGAACCCGACGATCGAGGATCAAGCTATAGGTTACTGTGATGCTCATGTCTCTGTTGTTGAACGCTTAATGGTTAGTGTTTTGATTGGATTGTTTGTTTTTATCAGTTTCAACTCGACTGTGGTGTTTATTGTTTAATGATTTAGTATATTTTGGTTTATGGATATTATCTACGAAGTATTGGGTTTCTCAATTTGTGCCACAGCTTGTTGTTGAGTATGAAAACAACGCAATAATTGTGAAGGTCGACACAGATGATGAATATGAATTTGCGCGTGATATGCAGGTGATTTTCTCTTTCTGTTATTTTTAATAGCTTTCCAAGAAAATGGTAAAATTTTATTGGTTTTTTCTGGCATTGCAACTTTTTTATAATACGAGCAGTGGTATACAATCGGTTTACGCACTAATGAGTTGAGGTTGCATTTTCAAACATGAAAAACACTCACTATTTTTTTGTTAAAATTTACCGTTTTAGCATCTTCTTTGCCATGACCTGACAAAATTCCAGGGTTTTTTCGTTCAGTGCCGAAAAATAATTAACAAAAAAACAGTGACAACATAATTTGTGTTACAAGTTCAAGGATTACCAACAGTGTATTTCTTAAGCCCGGACCCAAGTAAAGATGTTATTCGAACAGAAGGCTAATTCCGATACAAGTGATGCGTAATATACTCGAATACGAAATGTGAAGTAATAACAAGAGCAGTACACTTAGAGCTTCATGAAAATTCGCCGTCTTTGTTCTTGTAGAATACTCTAAAATGGTATTTTGAACTCATGAATATTCTTCAAAGAACCATTGCAGATAATCATGTAAATTTTAGATGTTGGTTATCTCTTATATGTTTCACTATAAGTTGGACACATATTAGGCAAAACTTGCTTTAGCTTTTCACGTGTAATCAGACAAGCTATTGTTCACAACTAAGATTATCAGACCTGTTGCCAATTAAGCTTTGATTATAAATTGATTGATTTTCTCTCATTTTAGACATAAAAATGTCATGATTATCATATTTCTTAAGGTATACCCTCTTAGGTGATTGATTAATTTAGTATCCATGAATATGAAATTGCTTGAATTTCTCCCATTTTATATCCTTTAAGTGATTGATTTTTTTTAATTAATATTAGAAAATCTATAACTTTTTCATATTTAAAATTGTATACTCAAAACGTATCTGTAACTTATTTAATGTTTCATTAATCTTATATATATGTATATATATATGTGTGTGTATATATATATATGCGTTGCTTTGGAAGATATTAAGGTTGAACTTATGTCTATTTGTTTGTAGTTTTTGTTGAACAAACTTATATATTTTTTTAGTATCATATGCTTAATCCAGTTTGGATATTTTGTGATTTCTATTTTTCCAAATCCAACGTGTTTAATGTAGATGCAGTGTAGTTTTTTTTTCCAGCGTCATATGAAAATTCAGTCTGGAGTTTTGCATATCAATACTGAAATGATTTTATATGGGAATGAATATACTACATCTATGTTTACATAAATTAAGGTAATTTAAAACTTTAGTATGGAGAAGACTTGATATTGGAACAAATATACATCTATTCTTAATAAAAAAGTATCTGTGACTGAAAATGTTTAATATAGAAAAATACAAGCATTCATTTGTACATAAATCAAGGTAATTTGTACATAAATTGATGTAATTTTTCTAATTTAATATAGAAAAAATACTGTACATTTCTCATACATGGATTAGTAATAAGTTGAACTCATCTATATATATATATATATATATATATATATATATATATATATATATATATATATAATCTAGTGTTTCTAAAAATATTTCTCAAAATTTTCCCGCCCATTTTAAGTACTATTTGTAGTATACATATTTATTATTTATATATAATTATTTATGTAAATATTCTTTTGGAGATTATGATTATGTAAAGAAATATTAAATATATAGAAGAATTATGTATAATTATAAATAAAATCTGAGAAAATTAAAAATAATATAAAAAAGTTTGAAGAAAATATAAATTATAAAAATTATTTAAAGTAAATATAAAAATATATGTAAATAATAGTTAATAAATTTGAAAACCCCAAAAAACCAAAAAATAAAACATACAATTTTTCAAATGCTGTAAAATAAAATTAAAACTATTAATAAAATCATATAGATAAAAATATAAGAACTTGTAATTAAATTATAAATGTTATTTAATAAATTTGAAAAAATATCGAATATTCAATAATTAAATAAATTTAAAAAGAAAATTCATAAATAAGTTAAATTAACTTAAGATCTTCATAATTAGATTCTATAAAATTATTAAATAAATCTAAAATGAAAAAAGAAAATTGACAAAAATATAAAATAAAGTTGGAAAACAATAATATCAATTAATATATATATATATATATATATATGAAAAATAAAATATAAATATAAAATATATAATCTATAAATTAATCTAAAAATTTTGTTTATAAATCTGCGAAACCTAGAAAAGTAAAATCAAAATATAATTATGTCAAATGATATCAAATAAATTTGTTTTTCTTATAAATAAAATATAAGAACTTATAATTAAATTACAAATACTTATTTATAAATACAAAAAATGAAAAAAAAAACAAAAAGTTTCTAATATTATAAGATTACATATAGCTACAAAAAAACTACCATTAAAGTATAACTAAGTATTAAAATTAAAAAAAAATCAAAAATTACAAGGAATATAAATTAATATAAACAAAATTTATAGAACTATGAATAAAAAAATATAAAAATTTATAATTTGATTTCAAAAAATTATTTAATAAGTCTGTTAAACAAAAAAAAAAAGATATTATAACTACAACAAGAATATTAATGCAACGAATATATATATATATATATATATATATATATATATATATATATATATATATATATAATCGGTAACAAGAACTTGTCTTTTTCTTTCATAATTTTATTTTTTGACCAGACCAGACGATACGAGGATAAGCCTAATGACTCATATCTTTCAACTTTCTATGCGTGACTTGGCTAAAACCCAAATAACATAAACTTTGACCCACAACGTGTCACAAACTTGATAATGACACTTTTTTTTTACTTTTCTTTTTTTTCGTTATCCTAAAAAAAATAAAAATCAAATTATGTACATAAGTGAAAGGTAAATAACTTTATAAATTATTTGATTAAAATTTAAAAATCAAAACTATACGTGGGCAGAACCACAAAAAAAGATTATATAATCGCATAATATAAAGAATTCAATACATTATTTTAAAATTTTTAATTAAATAGTTACTTATGAACATTTGTGTATTAATAGTTTGTGACTAATTACTATGACTTTATGTATTTAATGTTATAAATCCACACATAAATGATTTATTACTCTTAATTTTATAATTAGTTTTGTTAAACACTATATATATATATATATATATATATATATATATATATATATATATATATATATATATATATATATATATAATATTCTAATTTGTTATCGGGTTCATCAACTGACTCGATGACTTGTTTAACTCGATTACTCAGTGGCTATTCCGAGTCAATTACCAGATTGATTTCAAAAATATTAACTATAATAAAATAGAATACAAAGACCCTCAATTAAATTTATAATATGGTGCCTCATTTATTTGATATTTATTTCTCATTTTTGTAGTATTTAATATATTTTACAATATTTATATATATGTTTTATTTTCTAGATTTAGGGGATAATCTTTTTATAATATAACTTTAATTAAGTATATTACTTTCCGTTTTAAAATATTATAAGATTTATTATTTATAATTTCTTGATCTTTGTTATTGTTTTATTATCAACTTTCAATGGATAAAAAATTATTTAAAATTAATTTTTATATATTTATTTAATTTACTTTATAACTATCACCAATTAACTCTTTCAATGTCTTTAAAATAAGTATTTAGAAATTAATTATAATATTATTATATTTCTATCTGATTTCAGAATATTATGATATTTATTATATTATATTATATTATAATATATTATATTATATTATTTCTATTTCTTATTTTATTTTAATTTAGAATTATTTAGAGTTAAAACATATATGTCATATTTATTTAACTAAATTCATAATTTTTCTGATTTGTTTTATTATTTATAGCAATTTAAGTGTGTGTCTATTACTTTTAAGATTTAGTAATTGATTATTAAGGATTTAAATTATTCTTAGTTTATTCTATAAGATTATTGTGAAATAATATTTTTTTATATAATTTATTCATAATTATTTTTATTTTAATCATTTGATAAATATTTGTATATAAAATATAATTTCTTATATAAACATAACATATTCAAAAAATTCATGATTCATTTTATTATTTTATAACATCTCTCTATTTTTCTTATTATTAAATAATTATTTATAATTCATAATATTTTAATCCAATTTTAAAATATATACGGTTTTTGTGAATTTTTTAATTTTAAATTAATTAATATATATTTATAATTTAGGTAAAAAAAATTGTATTTATTTAGTTGATTTTATAACTTTTTTCAAATTTATATTACAAGTATTATGTTTTTATTGGTTAAAGGTTGATTTGGTAATTGTATAATTATGTTGATATAAATTATTTCTAAAATAAGAAATACAACAAATTGTTACTAAAGTACAACTAGATTATGCAATTGTACTCAAACAGATTGATGTGATTAAATTATGACTAATGATAAACACTGGGGTACATATTGACAAACAAGTACAACGAGTACCAATAATTAGAAAAGTCTAAAGTTATTTATAAGATCTTCACTCTGTCTTTGAATACAAAAACTAAATAAGGAAATGCATGCAGTGATTTGTAGTAAAGTAACTAATATGATTGTTTCGAAACTAACTAAAGGGAGAGTTTGAAACTATTAGCATATAATGATAACAAATTAAACTATAATTAGACTTATAATGTAGTATGCAAAAAGTTGTTTCATAATATATAAATGTGGAGTTATTTTGATTTGTTTTGGGGCACGAATATGTTGGAATAGGGTGACCAACAAGCCAACTTGTGGCCTTGGTCTGACTATTCTGTTTTTATTCGAAATAATATCTTTTATACATATTGGCATTCCATATCTTTTGTCCCATGCTAGTTGCATAGGTATGGTCCTGATGAAGTTACTCTATTACGGTAGATTGGTCTAGTAGAACCGTGAGATAATCTAGCACGTAATGTAACTCATCGAACTTGTTACTAGTCAAAGGGTTACGCCATAAGAGGATACAGGCCTTTCCCATTAAGACTAGTACTTAGTGTATGTGGACCGCGTCTCATCGGTCACGGTGTCTGGACATCGACATACATAAGTAGGTGCTCATAAGATGAGTTCACTGAACTCCCTCACCTAGAAATCTCTAAGTAATTGTTATATTTTTCGAAATTATCATTTGTGAGAAATGATTTAATTCCGATGGGGTTTTTAATTTATAAGTGGGCCGTTTTATTTTAAAAGACTTGGGTTCCTTTATTTTTATTTTTAATTGGGCCAAACCTTTTTGGTTTGGGCTTCTTGGTTTTAAAATAAATAAGAGGATTTGTTTTTGTTCATCCCATCCATCCTTAAACAAGCCCATGGGGCTTGGGCTTATTTATAATAAAATAAAAACATCCTTGAGCCCACACGGTTATTAAAACAAAACAAAAAGAAAGGAGCCCACGTTTTTAAAAGGAGATAAGGGAAAAAAAAAGGAAGAGTTCTATTTTTTTACACAACTCCTAACAACATCAGGGCCACACGTTTTTTTAAAAGGAAGAAAGAGAAAGAGTTTTGTTATTACATATATTCTTCAACAAGAAAAGGAAGGAAGAAGACGGTTTTCAAACCAGAGAGAAAAAACCGAAATTTTTTACCAAAAAACCCTAGCCGACCCTCTCGTTATTTCTTCGTCGTTTTCAATCTCTCGTCGTGACTAGTGCCACGTCGAGAGTACATCAGGTTATACGGTGTGTGACACCGATAGCCGGAGACGCCTCGTACCGCATCGCTTCCGTCGGACCGCCGTCGTCGCAGCTGTGTCGCTGCTGTTAAGCCAACTCATCGCCGCCCCACCGCTGCGTTTTTCCACGCCGGAGTTGAACGAAGCTGTGACCCGTCAGCCGCCGTTGTCAGCCATCTGTCGAAAGGAACAACTCTGCCGCCGACGGAGACGCTGCAACCTGCTTGCCGCCGCCCCGTTTCCGAAAGCCGCCAACCCGTCGTCTTCCCCGGGCTGCTGTTGACGTGCAGTGAGGAGCGCGGCCGCGTCGCCGGATCGTCGCCGTCCGTAAGGTACACAGGCCGACTGTTTTTATGTGTGGGTGCTGTGTTTGAAATTTGTACGCTTTAATATATATATATATGTGATGTTAATGTATATATATATATAAAACGCATGCAGTGTGATATGTATGTTTGATACTTAGAATTTGCATGCTGTGCATGTATGTGTTGTGTGGTGCATTTGATGCATGTATATAAATGTAAATATATTATACATGCATGCTAGTAATATATATATGCTTAATATGTAAACTGTGTATGTGTGTGTTATGTAATGCATGATGTGTGTGCATTTGCATGCATAGTATATAATTATAATATTATATATATATATATATATATATATATATATGAATATGTGATATGTATATATATAATATATAATTATATATATATAATTGTTATATATAATGTTAATATATTAATATATATAAATATATATAATTGTTATATATATATGTTTAATAGAAATTATCATGCTCTTTTGATTTTACGAAAATCAAATTATTTCTATTTAACAAAAGCAATTAAAAACATTGTTTCAATTAATTGATTGTAAAATTGGACCGTCGTCAATTGAATTCGATTCAATTAATTTAATTTTTAAAAAAACTTTGTTTTCCGCTGCGCCGACGGTACCACCGATTCCCAACAGAATATACGCACCCCATCTATTTATAAGTTCACCCTAATAAAAAATGCAATAAAAATGCTAAAATTACACCACCACCACCACCACCCCAAAACACCCAAATACATCACTTTCTCGAACCCCTCACCACCACTCCAACTTTGCCATTAGCGTCACCCATCACACCGTCGCCGCCACCGTCGAACAGGAAGAAGAAAAACGGTGATGGGTGATGAAAGGTAAGTGACGAATTTAGGCGACAAAGGGTAAGAAACAGATGCAAAATAGGGGTGTTTCATCTCTGATTTTTCGAACAAAACTCATGTGTTCGAACTTTATGAACGAACAATAAAACGTTGTTTGAAAAAAAAATTCAAAAACCCTTTTCAGCCTAAAAGTGGGGTTCATATCAATTTTTTGAAACATATGTTTTGTGTACAGATCAATTTTATAAACATGTGTTTTGTATTCGAATCGATATTCCGATATATTTTGCATTCAAAAATCTGGTTCGAACGATATTGTTTCAAGGTATTTTTTTCTCTTTTCTGTCTTCAATGGCACGGCTATCATGGCGGCGGGGGCAGCGTATTTCTGTGCGCATAGTTTTTTTATATTCTTCAATAGCCGACGGCCATGACGGTGCAGAGGTGATGGGCGGCGGCTGGAGTGGTGGTGGAGAGTTGAAGGAAATGAAATATTTGGGGTGTATGGTTTAAGGGTAAGATTGATATTTTTGTGATAATATTTTTTAGTGGGGTGAACTAATAAATAAATGAGGTACGTATATCTGCATTCTTTGTTTTAAATTTGCTTATATTGACTAATAATTGTGATTTGAGTATTTTAAGTTATTATATTACAATAAATTAATAATATTACACTTACATTGAATGAATTACACCATTCATTTCATTTCATTCCGTGCATCGCACGGATAAAGCACTAGTTTATTATAGAAAGATACAAGCATTTAATTGTGCTTGCATTAAGGTAACTGAAAATTAAAAACTTTTAATATGGTAACATCTTTGATATGGGAAAATATATAATGCATTGTTTCCTTATGGATTATGGTGATTTACAGTTTTTAATATGGACACGTTGTACTTAATTATTTCCATATATCATGATATGAA
>BMAC01000393.1:109285-144605 GCA_014905375.1 Phtheirospermum japonicum | reverse complement strand
AATCATTGGATATAGCACGCTGGGATAAACCCAATGACCCTTTTCCCCGGTCACGGACAACTTTTGCGATCCACGACTATATTAATTTATAAACATAGAATTTCATGATAAACATTGCACATAGATTCGAGCACATAGAATTTAACATAAGACAGGTCGGTGGTCCCTACCTCAAATAAAGTCGTGAAATAAGTCGATTGAATGCACGTGGTTGATTCCTATGTCCCGATTTCCTCGTCACCTAATTATTTGAAAAGTATACTTAATTAGTGTATATATAATTGAATAATTTTTAAAATATTAATATATAATTATTTATTTATATAATTAAATAATTTTAAATATTAATATATAATATATTTATTTATATAATTAAATAATTTTTAAATATTAATATATAATATATTTATTTATTTATTTCTTTAAAATACAAAATATAATATTAAAATAAATAATAATGGACTCAATTGAAACTTAATAAGTTTTATTGGGCTTGGATCGAAGTTTCGAAAAGATGGAGGGTCGAAGATTTAGGTTTTTGATAAATTAGGGATTGAATTGAACAAATTTCAGCAACTTAGGGGTTAATTGGTAATGGATGGCAAAGTCTAGGGTTCAATTGAAAAGGGCTAGGAAGCTGGGGGGTCAATTGACATGATGGCAAAGGTTGGGGGTTCAATCTGCAAAATTAGGAAAAAGGGGCTGGTATTAAAAGGGTTTTCAGCTCATTAACCCTAAATCATCCGCCCGTTTCTCTTTTTTTTTTTCCTTTCTCTCCTTTCTTCTCCTCGTCCAGAAATCGGCCTGTCAGGTTCCTCTCCCGTCGCCGGCAGCGGCGTTCAGGTCCCGTGGAGAAATCTCCTCCCCCAATTTCCAGATTTCGTCTGGCCAATCTCCCCCTTCAATCGACTGGACCCTAGTGGTGGGGCTCGGCGAAACGGCAGAGGCTCGGTGGAATGGTGGGGTTGGTGGCATTCTTTTCCCATATTTCACGGCGAGGACCTCCGCCTTTGATTTCGCCATGGCGGTGGCTCGGCGAAAGGGTGCGAGGCGGCGGCTTGTGGCGGTGATGGTTTGGACGGACGGGAAAGAGGGGCCTCCGGTGGTCGTCTGGAGTGACGGTTGGGGGGTTTGGCATAAGGAAGGGCGGTGGTTTGGCCGGACAGGCTGGCGACGGTGGCTTGGTGGACTCGGCTGCGTGGGCTGGCGGTGGGTTGTGGATTTCGGGCCTGGAAACGGGGCTCGATTGGGGCTGGCCGGGAAAGATTCCGGTGGGTGGTTTGTCGGCAGGTGTCGGGCTCAGCAGTTTGGGGTTTGGCAGGTGGCGATGGTTTTGTGGTTTTCGACGATTGTATTGGTTTGGTTTCGGGTTTAACTCGGCAGTAGTCGTGGGCTGCCGGAATTGGGTCTGTGACCGTGGTTGGGGGTTCGGTAGGCGGTGGTTTGTGGTGGAGGTTCGGTTTTGATTTTGGAACATCTTAGAATAGAAATGAAAGATAAGTCCTTTACCTGCTTGCCTTGAGATTTTGTTTCATTCCATTTTTTTTTGTTGCTGCTTGTTGTATGTAGAAAAGAATGAATAAAGTTGGTAGGCTTTGATATTGTTTGGAAAAATTTGTTTGAAATGTGGATTGTTTCTTGCGACCGTAAGGTTCAACAATGTGGGTTTAGTTTAGTTTTGTGGCTGAAAAGTAAGGATATGGGGATTGGGTGGTGCTTTGGATTTTCCTTTATATACCCTTATATTAGGAAGGTTTAGGGTTAGGTTTTGATGGGCTTGGGCTAGTTTAAAATCCGAAAATGAAATAGTCCAACCATATGACCCATTAGTTAAATCGAAATAATTTCGTAGACAACTCAACAGTAATTTGACATTAATTTTGTAAACGGGCTCAATGGTAATTTAATAAATAATCAAATAACTAAAATACTAAATAATTATAATAATTTTTATAAGTCGATAATTATAATTTATTTGATAACCGAGCTATTAATTCGATTAAATAGAATTCGTAAATTATTTGAAACCAATAATAGAAAATTGTTTACGGTGACGAGCTTGGGACTAGGATCATATTTCTAATTCACAATGATAAAAAAAAATATTATTTATATAATTGAATAATTTTTAAAATATTAATATATAATTTATTTATTTATATAATTAAATAATTTTAAATATTAATATATAATATATTTATTTATATAATTAAATAATTTTTAAATATTAATATATAATATATTTATTTATTTATTTCTTTAAAATACAAAATATAATATTAAAATAAATAATAATGGACTCAATTGAAACTTAATAAGTTTTATTGGGCTTGGATCGAAGTTTCGAAAAGATGGAGGGTCAAAATTTAGGTTTTTGATAAATTAGGGATTGAATTGAACAAATTTCAGCAACTTAGGGGTTAATTGGTAATGGATGGCAAAGTCTAGGGGTTCAATTGAAAAGGGTTAGGAAGCTTGGGGGTCAATTGCAAATGATGGCAAAGGTTGGAATAAAAAGGGAATTCAGCCCTAATTTTGCTTCAGAACCCGTCAATAGCCCGCCCCTTTTCCTTCTTCTTCTCCTTTCTTTCATTTCTCCAAACGGCCAGCAATCGGCCAGCCCTTCCTTCTTGCTCCAATCGTCGCCGACGGCCGAAGGTGCGCGGTGGCAATCGGCGGCGCGATGGTGGCGAAAGAACTGGCAAGGAGGCTCAACCGGCAATTTTGGCCGGCACTTCCTCCTTCGATCGATCGGCGGCTGGCGTCTTTCAGAGCGGCGAGGCGTCGGCAATTTGGGCGGCTACCAGGCGATTGTGTGTGTGGCGTGACGCGCGAATAGCGGGCCAGCGGCTGGAGGGTTCAAGGCCAGCTACCCGTTCCCTCCCGTCTTCTCTCTTTTCTCCGGCTCCGCAGCGGGACACAGTGGTGACGAGGCCTCGACCGCGATTCGTTTGACGGCGGCGTCTGACCACGGCTGGGGGCGGGACTGAAGGTGGCGGCGGTTGGTTTGGTTATGGTGACGGTGGTGGAAGGTTTGTTGGCCCGATGCAGGCGACTTCGGGTTTGGGTTGACATAGCGTCGACTGACGCCCTTCCAATCGACGCTTCAGAACATGAGCGTCGACATAGCGTTGACATGGTTTCGACTGACGCGAGCCAGCCTTCGGCGTCACACCGCACATCGCGTCGACTGACGCGGTCTATCCTCGGCATCGACGCGTCATCGACGCATCATCCTGATTCTTGATTTTTCTCTCCTCGATTCGTCAATCCTCTTTCTCTACTTCCTTGTGAGACATCCTTCGATAAATATAGCACCAAATAATGAAAAATAGAGAAGAAATATACGATTGGTGCTTGATTGCTCATAATAACAATTATACGAGAAATAAGTATATATGATAATATTAAGCACATAAAATCACCGGAATTAAACCTTCAATTAGTGTGTAATTTCTCGCTTATCAAGCTCTAAAGTAATCCAATCTATTTACATATGGTAGAAAAAAGGCTTAATACAATTCACAATGCATCGATTTCCTCCTACTATAATTTATGTTTTTGTGGGATATGATATTTCTTAATATATCTCTTTTTCGCATTTTTAATGTTTATATTTTTATTTTAAAAACCAATATGTTATATGTCTTAGTGCTTTAATATTTTTATTCTTATTATTAGATTTAAGTTAGAGCCTCTTTTAAAAACCAGTTTTGAATTTATTGTGATTTTTCAATTCTGGGGAAATACTGCAGTGACGACTGCAGACATATTGATATCTTGCAATTCACCTGCGATTACTACCAATGGGTATATTTCATTGGATTTTGTGTGTTATTCGTTTGAATTTTTTTTTAATATTTGTATTTAAACTTTTTACAAATCCTGTGCATCACCCAGGTGGTACACGGGTGTTATTTAATAAGATACTCAAATAAAAGATTTCAGAAAACCAGTGTTCAACCACAACTTCGAGTTCAGCATTGTAAAGGGTTGAAATTCTATGATACAACTACGATGGTACCATTGTTAATAAAACAGTTGATGTACACAATTTAAAATAAACAATGTTTTTCTTTTGTTATTGTTGTATTAATAATTCACTTTCTGAAATTAATATTTTTTATAAATTTATGTTTTTATGTCTTTTTTCGATATGCCCGCGTAACACGCGGGTTTTCAAACTAGTACTTATAAAAAAAGATAAACCAATACATCATAGTAAAATAACCAATACAAAAAAGAAGATAAAAACATGAATTATCTTTAAAATCTAAGGTTGTTATAAAAGCGAATCGATTATTGAATCAAATCAAAAGATTTGATTCATTTACAACCCTACATAGTTGATTTGTAGTCTTATTTTGATTGCTAATAGTTTTTGATTTTATGTATATTGTCATGATAATATTTTAATAATTTTTTTAATCACTTAATAATTATTAAATTAAAATCATTTAACTTATATTTTACTTCAAGACAGATAACTATATTTCACTCACATAATAATAATAATAATAATAATAATAATAATGGTGGTGGTGGTGGTGGTGGTGGTGGTGGTGATGATGATGATGATGATGATGATGATGATGATAATTACCACTATTTATAAATATGATAATAATGATGATAATAAATGTATTAAAATAATAATTAATATTATTAATAAATATGATAATAATGATAATAATAAGATTCACCTGTAGTTAAGGTACATGAAGCGAATCGAACTTAAAATTTGCATGTTCGATTCGTATTCGTCAGATTCGTTGAGCATTCGTATTCGTTTAATATACGAATGTGAATATTGATTCAGATTCGATTCGAATATCGTATTCAAATTATAGCTTGAATATTTTTAATTTCTTTTTTAAAATACCTAAAATAAAATATACCCATTATATAAATATATATATATAAATAAATAAACAAATATATATATATATATATATATATATATATATATATATATATATATATATATATATACTAGTTTAATACCCGTGTATTACACGGGGTTTATCAAAAGATAAATATAAGAAATATTTGTGATAATTACAAATTTTTATGTAAAATAAGAAAATTCAAATAATGTATTCTCAACCCTTGCCTTGTACATGTCTAATTTATTTATTAATTATTATAACTATTAAATTTTATTTTCATGTTTAGACTCAATTCGTTATAATTTCATTTACATACTTATAAATATTCAAAAGAAGTCACATTCTAAACCCGTGCCTAATATCTGTTTATTAATTATTATTATTACGTTATTTTGTATTTCAATGTTTAGTTTAAATTCGTTAATAATATTACTTACATACTTTGAAAACCTAAACGGATGTCATACTCTCAACTCGTGCCGTATTGTACTGATGTCTAATTAATATGTAATAACAATAATAATAATAATTATTATTATTATTATTATTATTATTATTATTATTATTATTATTATTATTATTATTATTATTATATAATTTTATGTTTTTATGTTAGATTGAATTCATTACTAATATTTAGTTACATACTTAGAGTATTTCAAATAAATTTTAATTTACCTATATAAAATCTAAAATTATAAAATTAAAATTATATTAACTTTTATTATAAACATCACCTATTTAAAATTTCACAACAATTTTTTTTTAATTAAAGTTATATCTTATTTAATTTATTTTTTAATTAAAATAACTAATTTAAATCTTTTCTACTAATTTTATATGACTTATTTGTATTTTTATAATAGGTGAATAAAAGGTAGATATTGAATTAGATAAAATACAATAAAAGAAAAATGTTAAATTAAGTAGATATTAGGCTTGGATGAAACCTAAGCAACTGAAATAATAGAACTTTTTATTTGTCAAACGAAGCATGTGAAACAGACATACGCATATTATGCGAGATTTGAAAAAGAGTAGTATTCATTAAAAATACCAAAAGAATAATATTAAAAATAGTATATACAAATCGTAACATTATTTGTTCTGTTTTCACAATAAATAATTCTTACACACAAATCAGAACATTACTTGTTCTAATTACAATAACACTGATTTTCACAATTAAGAATTTTGCAAGTTTTTTACCATGAGTCACGAAATTAGTTGTGATATACCAAAAATATTATTTGTTCTAATCAAAGTAAGGCTGATTTCCAGAATAGAGAATTTTCAAGTTTTTTTTACCTTGAGTCACGAAATTAGTTGTAAAGTATATAAAAATGCCTTAAACTTGACGGGAAAACCTGTAGAAAATTGAGTTTGAAAAAATGTAAAATATACAACACCCGCGTGTTAGATAAAGAGGTTTAGAATATATTTAATATTTATTTTTCTAGGCATAATAATTTATATTTATAAGTATTAGTATTATGTTATCTTTTTTTTTTCACTTTGTTTTTGTTTTATGTTTCGTGTAACAATAGTTTTACATATATACTTTTATGTTATTTTTAATTTATTATATTAGGATTAGATAAAAAAAATTAAGTTTATATTTTTATATTTATTTTCCTTTTGTAATAACTTTATATAACTCATATTTTTCTTAAATACATATTTAGAATTATAATAAAGTTATTTCAAATTTTATTATAAATAAAAGTTAATTCAACTTATATAGACTTTTTCTAATAGATATAACTTATTTATATTTTTATATTAGAAGAATAAAGTAAGATATTGAATTGGGCAAAATATGTTTAACAAAATATTAAAGTAGGTAACATGTAATAAAAGAGAAATATTGAATTAGGCAAAATGTAATATTAGGAAAGTATTAAATTAGGTAAAATATAATAAAAGAAAAAATACTAAATTACGTTAATATTAGGCTCGGATGACACCGAAGCACCAAATTTTTTTCCAAAGCTAACGAAGCATGGGAATCAGACACATAGGATAGGAGGATTTTGCATTAATATATAGGGGAGATATATATAGATTTATATAAGATATAAATTATAATTTTAATAATTATATATTAGTATATATATTAATAAAATAGAAAACAAAAATAACAATAATTATAATTAGGGAATATTATAGTTTTATAATTATATATATTATTCGAATCGAATACGTGAGTAATCAAATTCGCATTCGTTGATAATTCGAATCGAAATATAAATTCAAATTCGAATTCGAATCGATAAAAGCGAATCGATTACTGAATAAAATCATTGATTCATTTACAACCCTACATGTAGTTGATTTGTAGTCTTAGGAACGTGTGCTAATAGTTTTTGATTTTATATATATTGCAAGAACAAATATTGTCAAGATAATATTTTAATAAAAAAGTATTATTTTTTTTCAAATAATATGTATATTGTGATTATCTTTTTTTTTAGACACCGTGAGAATAATTACCTGATAGTTTTTTATTAAACTGTCATGATAGATGCATTCGTTTATGTTTTAGAAATATTATTTTTTACAAGAAAATCATTATTTTCAGGAAAATTGGTTTTAATTATAAATATTACGTTAGACTTATTTTGGTTATTAATTATTCTATTAAATACATAATATACTATCGAATTAATATTAACAATAATTATAAATTAAATAAAAAGAACAAACAAATTATGAATATTTTACATTTATTTTGATTATTGAAATTGTCATGACTACTTATTATACTATCAAGTTAATACATACAATAAAAGATAAACACAAATTATTTTTTAAAATTAGAATTTATTTAATAATATGTAAATTATAAAAACCTATTTTTTGATAAGATTAACTCTAAAAAAACTAATAAGAAGGGGGATTAAACCTATTTCTAAATAGATTAAACTTCTTTATAATTATATATAAAGACATGAATAAGAAGAAGGATAAAAACAACTGAAAAGGCAAAAAAAAAAAAGAAGGAGAAGAAGAAGAAAGAAGAAAAAAGACGAATTAAACCTATTGTGTAAAAGGAAGCATAATAGAAGAAGACACAAAGGAGATGAAGGAAACAATAGAAGTTAGGGTTCTCTTATTTATCAAAGACTCCCTTTATATAGGGGTATTAAATACAAATTTCCATAATACATAAAGATAATAAATACCTAAATTGTCCCACATCAGTTACTTGTTGACGAAGGCACACTAATTGTGTTTTTCCTTCAACACTCCCCCTTGTGCCAAGTCAAAGGGTAAAATGGTGTTTCATTGTTGCCTCGTTAAAACCTTGCCAAGTAACAAAACCCAATTGGAAATATAAAGCTTGGTCTAAGGAAAAAGAGTACAACACACCTATGTTGAGACTCCCTCTAAAGTCTATCCCTCTCTGATATGTACATCTATCAAGATAACTTTCAAAGTCTCCACTTCCTCAATTTACTTGATTCTTGAGAAAGTGCATAGTTGTTGGTTGAACTAGAGTTGTGGTGATATTACTCGTGTTATCACATTTTCTTCATTGATAGAGTTCAAGCCACTATTATCAGATATATGAATGATCATAACACTTACCATTTATAATCACGAACTACTACATGTATTATAATGATCTCTTTACATAGATCGAATGAGTAATCAACATCAACGATATTATTTGGTTTTTCACAATAGGAAGTAAACTCAACATTTTCTTTAGGGGTTACAAGACCATTTGCAGTCCCAATTATATTTATGAATGGGAAAAATAAACTTGCGTCAATGGTTTCTTTTACTTATCAAATTACATTTTGATTCCATTCCAGTGACATTGCGCTTTCTTGAGTTAAATCAAGATAATAATTTTGAGAAATTAATATTTGGTCAAGTGTATTAGTAATGGTACAATAATGCGCATATTGTACGTAGGTAGAGAATTTCAGCTCCCACCAGTTCTTCATCATTCCATTGATGAAATTGATATTTCCTTATATCTTCACTTTGACCAATCATAGGAGTGCTAACATATTACACTTATCCATATTTAATTGCCTGATCATCTTTTGGATATATGCAAACTATAGAATTTAGTATTCCACAAACTCGGTTTTAGTTTAAAGCCTTAACATGACCGAGTTGTCCCATGGTTCATTATCTCAAATTAAAGATTCAAATATCTAGCGATATCTCTTATTTCATTAAGAGTGTATATTATGTTCCTTTGATTGACATATACAATTATAATCGCAAATTTGAAACTTATTGTCTTTATAAATACGCAAGGGCGTAGATTATATTTTCTCAATCAAGTAGTCACTTAGACAATTATACCACATCCGTCTGGATTGTTTCAATCCATAAAGTGAGTGTTTTAATTTAATTTCAAATGCACTCTGTGGCTTAGAGTCACTTGCCTTGGCAATGAAAGGCCAGCAAGAACTTTCGTATATATCTCTAAATCATGATCCTCATAGAGATATGATGTAACCACAAGTATAAGATGCATTCTCAATTCTTTGGAATTATAACATCTATTATTGGAGAGTACATATCCCCATAGTCAATTCCAGGGTGTTTTGAGAAACTTTGTGCTTCAAGTATAGATTTGCATCTCATGGCTTTATTTTTCTCATTTCGCTTTCTGACAAAACTTTGTTTATGTCCTACAGGCTTTACACTTGGTGAAGTTAGCACTACCAAACCAAATACCTGCCTTGTTGTCAGTGAATTTAGTTCTACCTGGATTGATTCTTTACATTTAGGTCAACTTGCTCTATATAGATATTTCAATAGAGTGTGGTTCGATACTATTGTGCTCTATGATTCCTTGAGCAACAATGTATATATCATCAATGTGTGTAGAAGATCTTTCCATCAACTCATATAAACTCATATTGTACATTGAGATTTCTTTATTCTCTTGAATCATATTAAACTTCGGAGCGTCCTCCAGTAATGACTCATGGACATAAGTATAATCAGAGATAATCTCATGAGATTCATTATATTCATTGATGATCAATTAAAGTTATGTCATACATGCCCTCTTATTCCTTGGGCGAGTATTGATCGAACCAAGTGACCTCCCCATGTTCCTTTTGGGAGTCACGACCTCAACCACACCTCCACTAAGTATGGTTGCAATGTCTTAATCTGCGGCATTATTCCCTTTATGGGGAATTTTAACCTTGTAGACATATTTGCAGCTGGTATATATGTGATCTCGTCACTTTAGAAATTGAGTCTTCTATACTCTGAAGATCAATTGTTCACTTTACTTCACTTTACTTTCACATTACATTGTGAAATGCGGGGATCATAATGAGACATAGTATGAAACTATTCATGTCGTTTCATTAGAAAATACTTTTTCTCATCTCCCCCTAACGACGGGAAGACTGTCTCATTAGAGTGACAAATTCACTAATTTAGCGAGAAAGAGATCGTCTTTCAAAGGTTTCAAATAGCGAATGACTGTTGGAGATTCATATCCAATATAAATACTTAATCATCTTTAGAAACCCATATGAATGAGCTGTGGGGGCGCAATAGGCACATATACTGCATAATCAAATATGCGTAGATATGAAATATCAGGCTTATATCCAGTTACCAACTGGTACGCAAAATATTTGGTTAGCAGGGGTTCATAAACGAATAAGTAAGAGCTGCATGCAATATTTCATAACCCTGTGCAAAGACAAATGAGTGCGCATAAATATTGTCTTAGTCACCATCTATATTCTTTGTGATGGTGTCTTCTTTGAGACCTTATTATATATGCACATTAGGGAGCAAGATCTAGTACATCGATCTTTATTAAAATGCAATAGACATCGAATACTTTTGATGTAACTCCCTAGCATTATGAGTTTGGGTGCTCTAGAAGGGTGGTGAGTCCTCAATCATACTAAATGTGCGGGAAGTTCTGCAAATGCAACATTTTTATGGACAATACGTGTCGAAACATCGACCAAAACTATAAAATACTTGAATGATCCGCATTTAGAATGGTTATGTCCATATGTATCACCAATTATCAGTCATAAAAATGGAATATTATACTTTGTATGTTTAGCATATGCAGGTCTCAATCATACAATTTTGCTAATGAACGAGTTTTGAAAAATAAATGAGTGATGCATCTTTGAGATATGAATGTATGTAGTGCTCCTATTACTTTAGAATGCACTAGCTGTAATTAAACAGCATTAGTTCGACACTATAGTATGCATTAAGTTTCTATCTCGGTTTGTGTTTCACTCAAAATAAAAGATGTCCATATTAATTTGTTATAATATGGACCATCATATCACGAAGACCAAAGAATCCATGCCAGTCGTGTCAAAACTTGAATGAGTCGTGTACAAAATTTCTTTGTTGGTCATATCTTATGATCCAATTATCAAAAAGTAGTAAAGTAAAATTACTAGATTGGCTCTAAAACGTATTTTCTTCCACATAAATTAAAGTCATAGTTCCATTCTCATAATGTATTTCTTAATGATAATCATCAACATGAATATCATCAAACTTAACAAGGTTTGTTCGCTCTTGGTCCATAATGAGCTTTTATGACTTTAATCAATATGTCACCTGGACTCAAGACTTTGTCACATATAAATATAAATTAAGTGAATAATTGTCTATTCCTCGACAAATTCTCACATTCCTCTAGAGATGAATGAAATACTTTTCATTATAATATTTTACATTATTTACTAGATATGTTACATTATATCTAATAATTTTCTCATGAACCTTGTATGTGAATGTGTGGTAAATAAACTCAAGTACATTCAATGCTTTAGAATTAAATACAAAATCTACCAATAAGCCAAAAATAATTAAATCAGGCCACATCACATAAATCTAACTCAAAATAAACTTTAAGACCAAATACAATAGTCAAATATGAATGATTGAGTATACTTTCACAAGTTCTTTGTAAAGTAAGAAACAAACAAATTTTATCAATCAAAATAGAGGATATCCATTGACTAAGCAATGTTATTTTGAGAACTTCCATGACTTCTACCACGACCAATAAATATCACAAACTCTTACATATCTTACCTTGTGGTTCATTCTTCCCACATAGGTAGGGATATCCAATAAATATCACGAACTCTTTACTTGTCTCACCTTGTGGTTCATTCTTCCCACATAGGTAGGGATCAACATGTCTCTTCCACTTTACATTGAGATTATTTTCACTATCCAAATCGATCCTAGTTAGCCTCAAGAAGTTTCCTTATCCAGAGTTCTAACATTGGTATTATGAAAAATAATGTCATGTTTCTTAATGACTTACTATCATAATTAGTATTATACAAGTGCATGAGTATGTTTGATCAAGTGGGAAAAAATAGAGTGAGATCGTATCTCTCAACTATTTATTATCATTCAAAGTGACTTCATTTTCGACATATGGTAAGACATGTTTTTAGTTGCAATATATCAAAGTCATTTACCCTTTTTAGAAAGCAAACACATTTTTTTTCACTAAATTCGTTGGCTTGAAAGTAGTATTTTATAAAAATTTTAAAATATTCATTTAGAGCAAATCCCAAAGTTTATTGAAATTTCTGAACTACATATACTTCCATATAAGATTTGGGGTCAATATGAAGTCTCAAGTTCATTAGAGAATTGACTTTGACTTAGTTTGGCGGTTCTTTGTCAGTCGGGTTTGGTCAGTCGGGGTTGATGGATGATATTATTGTAGTTTTTCTAGTTTCCACATCAAACCAATGATGGTAGTACTCAAATTCTTTTGAGTATGTTATTTTGTGTTTAAATTGAGTTAGTTCAATCAATTTATTTAGATAATGAATTTGAAGTATGTCATAATCTTTCTTTGATATCATGTGAATATACTTTATCACAAGACTTATTTATACAATTTTAAGTATGTCATAATCTTTCTTTGATATCATGTGAATATACTTTATCACAAGACTTATTTACACAATTCTTTATTGTTCATGAACTTTCATTATCATGGAAATCTTCAAATATATAATCAATGATACATACATTGAAAGTAGCTTATAAAATCAACTTGAAGAGAATCACCAACATACATGAAATCTATCAATTCATCGAAATTCATGATTAACTAAACATATTGGAAAAATCATGATCAATCTCTCATCTAATCGTGTAAATAACTTTATTTACGATTTCTTAGAAATCATCTAAAAGTATAAGTAATAATATATTATGTACTCTATGAATATCATTAAAGTATTGCAGAATTTCATGTTTGTCAATATTGCACATAACATCACATACATATAATCATAGGTAACATATATACATATACATGCACAATAATACATACCATTCCATATATACATATCGCAAAATATTTATTAGTTGCATTTAATAAATAATAGGGTAATTCGAGTTACCTTGGAGGAAAGTCATGATTCTTTCCTAATTCTGTTTTTAGGTTTCGGATTATACAAATCTTCAAATCCGATCTCCACCGTACATATTCAACCTCTACGTGATTTGAATAATATATCCAAAATTCAGCTTCATCCAACGGTTAGATTGTGCGTAATTGAATTTCTAAAATAAGCTTGGCAGATAGTTCCACGGAATATGATCAGGCGATCTCTACTGTACAGATTCAACCTCTACGTGATTTGAATAATATATCCAAAATCCAGCTCCATCCAACGGTTAGATTGTGCGTAATTGAATTTCTAAAATAAGTTGGGCAGACAGTTCCGAGAAACAGGATCAGCTCTGTTCAAAATTCATTATCGGATTTTTCAGACTTCATATTCAAATCTCCACCGTTCATATTGCACCTGTATATGTTTGGAATAACATATCCAAATTTTGGCTTGATCCAACGGTTCTATTGTGCGCAATCGTATTTTGACAAATGCTGCACAGAAATTTCTAAAAATAAAATTTGATCTGTTCGGAATTATATATATATTTTGTCGTATCTCCGAATCCGATATCCACCATTCAGAACGTAATTCAAAAGATTTTACAGGTGATGTAAAAGTTGTAATATGATCCAACGTTTGAAATGTGATAAAACAATTTTTCAAAATTACAAACCAGTTAGATTTTCGACCTACGAAAATTGTGAAATTGTTGCTTTGATTATGAAGGCTTATTCTCGATCACTCTCAATAGGTTAGAGGATCGTGCTGATAACGTGTAAAAGGAAAAGCATAATAGAAGAAGACACAAAGGAGATGAAGGAAATAATAGAAATTAGGGTTCTCTTATTCATCAAAAACCCCATTTATATAGGTGTATTAAATACATGTTTTCATAATACATAAAGATAACAAATACCCAATTGTCCCACATCAGTTACTTGTTGACGAAGGCACACTAATTGTGTTTTTTCTTCAACATATTGTTCATTTCTTGTTTATTATTTTAAGTTGATTTTGAGTTTTGATTGGCTGAATCAATTAAAATATTGAAAGTTCTAAAATTTCTCCATAATTATTTAACTTACCGTGAAAACTGTGATTGAAAGATTTGAGTTAATATTATAACTTATCATATTAGTCAATATATTTTAGTTTAAGATTTGAAATGATAATTAAGTAATTTAATATAATTATAATATATTTTTGAGTTGTTGCTCCAGAGCGAATTACTCCACCTAGCATCACTCTATATTTATTATTGTTATGGATGTTCAAAGCTGATGAAATTAAGAGCATCTTCGATGCAACAATGTTGAAAGTGAAGAAATTGACACATAGCATAAAAATAATTATGTGGCACATTAAAATAATTATGTGACACATTAAATGCTTGACATTGTCAAGAGCAATGTTAAATTCTAGACATTGCTCTTGACAATGTCTACAATTAATTTTAAATATATCATTCAATCATGTTATTTCTCTCTCTTTATTTTTTCTAAAAATAAATAAATTAAATTATCACATATATAACATTAACATTGATGCATTGGAGAACTTTTTTTTATAAAATGTCAATGTCATTTGCCACATAGGTTTAATTAACATTATTGCATTGGAAATACTCTAACAATTAAGATACTTTACCTCGATTCATATTTATTATCGTTAGGGATGTTCAAAGGTGACCCCGCCCAATCCGCCCGTGTAAGCAGTTAAACTGCTTAGGTCAACTTGAGCAGATTTTGCAGATTAATTAAATCGAACGAGCAATTTTGTAAAGAGCCGCAAATCGAGTGGGTGGATTGAGCACAAGAAAAAACAGCATAATTCACCCGCCGAGTACCCCTAATTAATTAGGGTAAATTATAAGGGAATTTATCCTAATTACAAAAAAAAATAAAAAAAAATAATAATAAATTACGAAAATCCCTTATTAAACTATAGCCCATTCATAACCAAAAATAATTCAAACATTTCTATTCTCCACACAATTACATTTGTAATTATTAACAATTACCCTTTGTTTTTGTTTTGTACTCAAGAAGTCGTCCTTTCAAAGAGGAGTCTTAACGTGGATTAATTTCTTCTCAAAATTGTAGAATTGTATTAAAACTAAAACGATTTACAACTGAGGGTCAAAGCACCCGAGTGTCATTTGGAAAATAGCATATACCATCTAAGCGAAAGACAAAGGAGCACCATTACAAATTAATGGCCTAGATACAAGCAAAGGAACAAGCTTCCCAGCTACTGAACCAAAAAAAGAAAGCAAAACTGATTTTTTTCCAAGTAAAACTGAAACTATATTTTTAAGTAAAACTGATTTATTTATTTTTAATAAAACCGCCAAATCGGCAAAAACAGGCGTTCCCCAGTGGGATAGACACTCATCAAAAAGAAAAACTGAACGGAAAAAAATTAAACGTAGCTAATTCATGTGTGCCACCAAGTTGCAACGAAAATAAACCCAGTTTGATTTCCCATTGCTGGAACCAGTGATTTAATATCTTTAGTTCAATAAGGCTCGGCAGAAAGTACCCAACTCAGACTCGCCAGCGCTACAGGCCCATATATATCGGGTCTGAGTGAGTACCCGAGTTCCCACCTCTTCACCACATCGTCGACAAATAGGGTCCCGCACTAGACTCCCTTCAGTCGAAACGGCCAACCGCACAGGAGAATGGGAATGAAAACAAAGCGAAACCTCGTAATTAACCTCTATAAGTAATCCAATTTCCCTTCACACGACTCGCTCATTCCATCATCACTCCCATCCGAAAAAACCTCTTCTTCACTCCTCGATCTCGCATGTGCCCTATTATTACCTCTCATGAGGTTCGCCGCATCCTGAATCGCCTTAGAACTGCTCCGTTCCATCTTCTCCGCTAATATATCCGTTTTCTCCGCAAACCCTAACCCAACAAGTTTGTTCCTCAACAATCCACATGTCGTATCGTAAGGCGGTATCCCTTCATCGATCATCATTTCAAAATACTTACAAGCCTCTTCTAATTTCCACCTCTTCTTACAAAGCCCGTGTACCATAACACTATACGTCGAGACCGAAGGGTAGAACCCTCTCTCCTCCATCGAATACCAGATTTTCTCCATTCTATCGAACCGTCCGATCTTGATTAGCATCTTAAGCACCATATTGTACGTATGTGAATCCCGTTCGCATTTGTCTCGGTCCATTCTCGATATTAGCTTGAGCGCCCTATTCACTTCGGTGTGGTCGCAATGAAAAGCTAAGATAGTGTTGTAACTCCACGTGTCCGGTTTAACGCCTCTCTCAAGCATTTCGTCGAGCAGCTCGTAAGCCTCGTCGATTTTATCGTTTTTGCAGAGTTTCTTGATAATGCAATTGTAAGTGAACACGTTAGGCACGAGATTGTACCTTCTCATCGAGTCTAGGACCCTAAATGCCGTGTGAATATCATTCGCATCGCAAGAAGCGTGAATGAATATTGAATACGAATAGGAGTCAGGCTCGAGACCCTTTTGCCTCATCCCTCGAAACAATTCGTATGCTTCGTCTACTTTTCCACCTTTACACAAAGAATGCAAAACGCTATTCCAAGCAAGCAAATCGGCTGTGTGACCTCTTTCGAGCATTTCATCGAACACCTTTTGGGCTTGACCAGAATCGCCAGTGTCACCCCAACCCCTAATCATTATGCTGTAAGTTTTCACATTCGGACTCAAATCACCGTCCTTAATTCGATCGAAGAGTTCCTGAGCATGGCTCACGTGCTTTTTTTTACACAACGTGAACAGAAGCTGATTAAGATCATCTACACAAGGCTTAATTCCAAAATCAACCATTTTATTAAAAGCCCTAATTGCATCGCTAGGTAAATTAGCTCTGCTGTAAGCTCTGAAAACAACCCAGAAATCTTGTCGGTTAATTTCACACGACTCGGTTTTTTTCATCTCCGCTAAAAAATCCCATAAAATCGGGAATTGTCTGCTGCTACCTAAAATATTCACGAGAATGCGATAGCTTTTGGGGCTATGTTGAAAACCTGGGATGTCTTGAGCCCAAATGAAGAACCTGTGAGCAGAAAACCCGAGATTTTTGCAGCGCCTCAGGACGTTTTCGACTAAGTCCGTGGAGAGTTTGGAAACGAATGGATTGAGCGCTGATACGATGTCGTGTTGGGGGTTTCTGTAGTCACTGAGGACGCGCGAGAGCTCGTTGACGAGCTGTTGAGAAGGCGGGTTTGGGGTTGTTAGCTGGGAGTGAGCGGCGATTGAGAGGGAAGAAAAGTGTCTGATGAGATTGTGGGGGTGAGAGAGAGTTTTGAGGAGTGATCGAATCGCCATTAACGCTAAGCTAAAGAAGTAGGAGGATGGTGTGGTGTTGGCAAGATTCACGGGCAGAGTATGAGATGTAAGCTTTTACAAGGTAACATTGTAAGCTTTCATTTGTTGGTGGCTTTTACAAGGCTCTGTTTGCCGTTGTCAGAAGACAAATGATAAGTATAGTTAATTTGATTTGCTGATTATATCAGATGTCTCAGTGTTTGTAAATATTTGACAGGTGATAATTTTTTGTCCTCAAAATAAATAAAAAGGCATGTTAAATATTATTTTACTAAATAAAAAATGTTTATAATATATTGAATAATTAAGATATTTTTTATAGAAAAATGGTCATTATTTAAAAATTATTATTTATAATAATTTATTGAATCGCAAATTTTATAATATATTAAAATTAATTTGGATAATAATAATAATTATTTTTGTAAAATCCAATACAATTATAACATGTTTTATTAAGGTAAACTGGATTAGGTGTTTAATGAGTTTTGATAATATAATTAACTATTTTATGTATTATTGGTGTTAAATTATTTATCATTGTGATGTTATATTTGATTTAGTGAAGTTTATTTTACTTGAATTTAGTCTTGATTAAGCCCATTTGATAGTTAGAATTACATATAGCTTCTTTAGCTCAAAAATTTATAATCCAAGCTCAGTTATCTGCAACTCAAACTCCTTATGCCTATTATATCCATTAGAATAGATTTTAACTTCCACAAACATGGTAAGATTTTCATTTGTTAAGATTGCCCTCTCTCTCTAAACTCGACTCTCCCTCTCTCTAGCACCGTAGGAGAATTATTTCTTAATTTTCTAGTGAATTTAATTATCATTCTCTTTATTTTCTCCTCTCTATGTCCGTATGCCATCACTACCACCGTTTGCTCTACTCTGCTGGCTGATGCTGCCGTGAAATCGTCGACGATGGATGAACTCCGCCACCATCGAAAATTGACGCCCGAGACAGCAGCTACAATGTACAATGCAGGAAACTCAAAGACTTGGAGAATTACGTGTCCTAGTCGACTTGTTAATATCCTGTCGAAAAGGTGAGTAATATTTTATAACTGGGGAGTTTCGAAATTTTACTTGCTACATACACATATGCATTTTAATTTCTTGGTGCATAGAATGTTAATTATATATGCTTTGTTGGGAACTATAATTAAAGAATTGGTGGTAGTATTATTTGTATGTTGTCCAGTTTTGTGTTGTGCACAGTATACTTGTTTGTGAGGCCTTTTTACCCCTGGAATGTGCCCGTCTAGAATTAATGTCATCACAAAAATTGTAGATATGTGTGTTGTCTTTCTGTGGCCGCAAAAATTATCTAAATATATATTTCCTAGAAAAAGTTGTTTTTTAAAATATGATTACTGCGCATTGCCTTGTACTGCTGTTCGATTTTTTGCAGTACTGCTCTTCGGGTAGTAGCCGTTTACATATAATCAAGAACTACTTTATTATCAATATTTTTGAATAACTTGTGCCTAAGATATGAACGATGCGCAAGATTCTCGGAACTTACAAATTTCTAGTGACTTTTGCATTCGGGAAATTATCTATGATCTTTGTTACATGATTTGGGGTGTTTTCCTGGTCTAAATCTTCTAATCGATAATTAGGCCAAAGAAAAAGATTTAATTTTGTAACTCGTTGGTTTTTATTAGGGATAGGATTAAAAAATACCAGCCCAGGTTACTTGACTGAATCTTGTGGAATCATATTGAAAATTTGACGATACATTCTTTGGGAATAACTTTATTTATTGAATGTGTCATTTGGATAATTTTTTTTATCTTATCATATTTTATTAAAACTATGCTATGACGACACATATGCTTGCTTTTGAGCCTGTGAGCCATTTTGATTGATTGTTATCGATATGAATTGTCTCAAGTGTTGGCATGTAGACGATTATGATTGAATATTTGATAACGTTGTTATTTGGTATCATCTCATATCTTTTAGTACTATTGTCGAGTCATCGGCGTTATCGGTTGTCTGTCACTATCTGTCAGGCACAAGTAGTTTGGGCAATCAATCAAGAATGTTGCTTGTGGTTATTATTTAACTACTCGTGGTGCCTTTTCATATTTTTCCTGGTCGAGTCGGAGAAGACGGCGGGAATTGGGTCGTATATTGGGTTTATTCCAGAATATCATGTACCCTGGGTTTGAATCCCATAGGTAAAGGAACGTCGAGCCTATTGGGAGGGATAAGACGATTGAGGCTTCGTCTATTGGAGTGTCACGTTTTATGGTGAGTGGAAGCGTATGTGTTGGTAATTGATCGATATCGATTCTACGTTTATGGAGATTTAGTCTAGTTCGGAAGCTAAGTGAACAAGAATACTATAATTTGGAAAAATATTATGTATGTAGTAAATATGTCTTGAACACTTTCATACTTCAAATGGTAGAGAATGACAACTATTTATAGGATTACATTCTTGATAATTAAAGAGACACTTGGATTAGAAGTAAATTACAATTCATGCATCTAATATTAATTCTAGTTCATGAACTTCAATAATGAGACCATGTTCTTTTTCTTCATGAATCTTCTATTGATGGGTAGTTTGATCATCACTTTGGATATAAATTATCCATTTAACATCCCTTCTTAATTTGTAATCCGAAAGTGATCACGAAAATGAGCAAGTGACTCAGAGCTTACTGATTTGGTAAAGCTGTCTGCAAGTTGTTCTTTGGTGCCGACAAATTCCAATTGAATTTCTTCTTTTGCCACAAACTCTCTAATGTATTGATGACGAATCTCGATATGCTTCGATCTAGCATGAAAGACCGGATTCTTTGTCATTGCAATGGCTGACATGTCACAAAAAATTGTAGTTGCTCCATTCTGCTTTTGATGAACAACAACTAGGATCTTTCTTAACCACACTGCTTCACAAGCAGCTTCATTTGCGGCAATATATTCTGCTTCGGCCGATGAGAGTGAAACTGTTGGTTGCTTCTTTGATGACCAGGAAATGATATTTGATCCCAAAGAGAAAACGTATCCAGCCGTGCTTTTGCGATCATCAAGTGATCCGGTCCAATCACTATCGGTGTAACCGATGAGCTTGCTTTCTTCTTCTTTGATATACTTGATTCCAAAATTTCTCGATCCTTGGAGATAGCGCAAAATTCTCTTTCCTGCTGCAAGATGTAATTTTCTTGGATCATGCATAAATCTTGAGACCAAACTGACTGCATGAACAATGTCAGGTCTTGTGTTTGTTAGGTAAATCAAGGACCCAACTAAACTTCTGTATGTGCTTGCATCAAYTTTTTYTGCTCCATCATCCATYCTCRRTTTTTCATTGACTGCTAGTGGAGTGGAGATTGGCTTGCAATTGTTCATTTGAAATTTCTTTAACAATTCTCCAAGATATTTCTCTTGAGAAATAAAAATTTCTCCTTTTGATTGCCGAACTTGTAATCCAAGAAAGAATTCCATTAATCCCAATCTGTCATTTCGAATTCTCTCATCATGTCTTCTTTGAATTCTTGCACCATAGACGGATTAGATCCCGTGAAGATCAAATCATCAACATAAAGACAGACAATGAGAAAATCATTGCACGCACCTTTCTTTATGTATAATGAAGCTTCACTTGGACTTTGAAGAAGGCCAAGCTTTTGAAAATTACCATCGATCTTGGTGTTCCATGCATGAGGTGCTTGTTTTAACCCGTACAAAGCTTTCTTGAGGCGATATACCTTGTCCTCTTTTCCTTCAACAATATATCAATCAGGTTGTTGGATATAAACTTCCTCCAGAAATTCGCCATTAAGAAATGCTGACTTGACATCCAATTGATAAATCGGCAGCTCCAATTGTGATGCTAGAGCTAGAACAATTCGAATTATCTCCATTCGAACAACAGGTGCAAATGTTTCACTGAAATCGACTCCAGGTTGTTGCGAGTATCCTTTCACAACTAATTGAGCTTTGTGTTTTTGTATTGAGCCATCTTCATTCAGTTTGATCTTATAGACCCATTTTACTCCGATCACAGTTTTTTCCTTTAGGAAGATCAACAAACTCCCATGTTCCATTTTTCACGATGCTTGATATCTCCTCATCCATAGCTTTCTGCTAGACATCTTCTTTGGAGGCTTCTACAAAAGTTTCAGGTTCATTTACATAAAGTGCCACATTTGCGGTTGTATAGATGTCTGCTAAACTTCTATATTTTCTGGCCGGACTTGGAGAAGAATCACCAATGATTTCTGGTGAATCTGCACTTGAATCAATAGAGGAATTGGAAGCTTCTCCGGCATCAAACTTCTTCCCTTAGATTGGGTGCATGACCTTCATTTCTTCCCAACTCCAAGACTGTTTCTCATCAAATATCACATCTCGAGAGACAACCAGATTGTTATTTTTTGGATTTAACAAACGATATCCTTTAGACTCGTCGCTATATCCAATAAAAATAAGCTTCTCACTTTTGTCATCAAATTTCTCTCTTTTCTGAGATGGAATATGAGAGTATGCTATGGAACCAAGAACTTTAAAATGGTGTACATGTGGTTTCCTTTGATACCATGCCTCATATGGAGTTTTATTCAGAACCGCCTTTGTCGGAGAGCGATTCAAAATGTGGACTGCTGTAAGCACAACTTCTGCCCAGAATATTTTTGGAAGTCCTTTTGCTGTCATTATGCTGCGTGCCATTTCAACAATAGTTCGATTCTTGCACTCGGCCACTCCATTTTGTTGGGGGCTGTATCGTACTGTTAGTTGTCGTTGGATTCCTTTTTCTTTGCAGTAATCCGTGAATGATCTTCCAATGAATTCTCCTCCACGATCCGTTTGAAGAATTTTGATTTTCCACCAATTTTTGAAATTGAAGAAACTTCGAAAAAGCATTAGATTTATGCTTCAAGATGTACACCCACATCATCCTGGTGTAATCATCGACAAATAGCAAGAAATATCTACTGTCCTTAAGTGAAGGAGTTTGTGTAGGTCCATAAATGTCAACATGCACAAGTTTGAGAGGTGCCTTTACCCTGAACGAGATTTTTGGAAATGGTAGACGATGCATTTTCCCGAATATGCATCCTTCACATGGATCAACATGCTCTTCAATGTGTGGAAGACCAGAAACCATATTTTTCTTTTTCAACAAAATCAGGCCTTTGTAGTTTAGATGGCCATACCCCAAATGCCAAAAAAATTATCGTCGTCGATTGTGCTTTGAAGCGCACATTCCTCAGTCGATAGCAAACTAAGGGGAAAAATCTTTTTTGGAGTCATCTTGATCTTTGCCATGGTGAGATTCTTTCCTTTGTCAATGATGGTGCAATGATCATTATCAAACTCCACTTTGTGATTCTTTTTCATCAATTGTCCAACAATCAATAAATCTTGAGTCAGATTTGGCATAAAGTAGACATCTTTGATAAGGTTGATTTTCCATTCTTTAGACTTCACTGCAATGGCTCCTATTCCTGTGATTTTATGCCCTTTGCTGTCTCCGAGTCTTACTTCTGATGAGTAAGATTCATCAAGATCAACATATAACTCCTTATTTCCTGTCATATGATTGCTGCATCCACTATCCACATACCAAATATTTTGGGCAACCTCAACCTCTTGTTGAGAACTTAAACAGGAAGAATAAAATACTTGCTCTGACTTAACTTTTTCGGTAAAGTTTTCTTCCTTTTTTTCTCCATCTTCTTGGTACCAGCAATCTCTATGAGAATGAGTTGCATTTCTGCATCTTTTGCACTTGTATCGATAATTATTAGTGTCGTGATTATTTTTCCGACAGATGCAACAACATTCATCAGAATTTTGGTAGTTGGATCTTGGAGCATTATTACCTCTACCTCCTCGTCCTCGGAAGTTTCGATTTCTACCACGACCTCTTCCTTGTGCAAAAAATGATGATGGCTTATTTTTCTTTTCTTCCTTTTTGTGATCATTTTGTGAAAGATGAACCTTCCCTTGGAAAGCTTGCTCCAAAGTTTGGTTTGAGAATCTGCTCATTCTCTTTTCATGTGCTTCAAGAGATCCCATCAATTCATCTAAGGATAATTTTGATAAATACTTAGATTCTTCAATGGCGGYGAYGACATGCTCGAATTTCATYGRTAGACAACGAAGCACTTTCTCAATAATMTTMTTTTCTTCTAGAGTGTCTCCATAGCTTCTGATTTGGTTTRCAATGAAAGAGACTCTAGAAAGAAAATCTTGCATCCCTTCATCTTCTTTCATCATCAGGTTATCAAAATCACGCCACATATTTTGTAGCCTGATTGTAATAAGTTTTTCATGTCCTCTTAATTGGTTTTTCAAAACTAGCCAAGCATCTTTCGATGTATTGGTGGTAGTAATTCGCGGAAGAATGGATCCACTTAACCCTTGGTGCATAAAGGACAAATCTTTGGTCTTGTTCTCCTTATGCTCCTTCTTTTCTGCATTTGTCATCACAGCTACTTGCTCTGGAGTCTGTGATGTGAATCCCCCTTCCACAATATCCCATTAATCATAGGATATAAATAGTGTTCGCATTAGAACACTCCATTGCCCGTAATCTTGACCAACAAAATTAGAACTCCTTGTTGGGAATATGAGAAGGCTAATTCATTGTTGCTTGTGGAAGCCTAAGAAAAAAACTGAGGTTACAAATACTTTGCGTCTATGTTACTCTTCCTCTATCTTCCTTAGTAGCACAGGTTACAATCACCAGTTTCCAAGAATCTTTATTTTTGACCTAAACTTTATGCTTAGGGATAATTACAAACACTACCCCTAAGGATTACCTCAATTACCAAAAAGAAAAAGAATCATCTTTTAAAATTACGATAATCCTCCTAATATATTAGAAATACACCCCCTGAGTTTGTATTTGATTTCATAATTAACCCCGCAGCCATCTGCATTTTGTAAAATAACAAGAAATGTCAAATGACTATTTTTAATTTGGTATAACTGCAAACATTATAAATTTCTACGAGTGCCAAAAATCAAATATTTATCTTTGATCTCAAGAATTATAAAATATTTTACAAGTGCCAAAAATTAAATATTTATCTTTGATCTCAAGAATTATAAAATATTTTGCTATCTTTCAGCAACAAAATAACTTTTTTCTTTTTGGGATCCTTATATAATGGATTCTTTTATTAATATATTGCCTAAAACAATAGAGCTTATCAAAAATATTGTTGAAAAGTTATTTTATTTAAAAAAAATAAAGATTTTTCAGCAAACATAATTACGTGAATTTGTTTTAAAATTGGTATGCTTGACTATTGAATATTGTTGAAAAGTTATTTCATTTAAATAAAAATAAAGGTTTTCAAGCAAACATAATCACGGAGATTTGTTTTAAAATTGGTATGCTTGACTTTTTAATACTTCAATGAAATACGATTTCCAATTCACAATTTTGGTTATTAAACTTAATTTATTTTTATTTGTATTTCAAGGAAAATAATTAATTGATATAATAGGAAAATTAATTAATACATATGATTTAATATAATAGGAAAATTAATTGATACATATGATTTAATCTAATATTTTAAAATTAATTATAATCTCTAATGAACATAAGAAAAAAAATAATATTATACACACACAAATATATTTAATTATGTTACAAGATATATTATTATATTATATTATTTCACACAATTTATGTAACCTTATAAATATTATAGTATCCATATACATATAAACGACTATATATATATATATATATATATATATATATATATATATATATATATATATATATATATATATATATAATATTTTATCTAAATTATATTTTTCTCTTTGTATAAAAAATAGAGTAATTTTTATTTCAATAAACATCTTGGTGAATTTTAATAAATTTTGTCTAATTGAACCCATTTGAACTTATTGAGAATTAAGAGAAGTAAATGGTTTAAGATTATTTATTTCAATGTAAAATATAAAATAAAATAGTAAATGTGGTATATAATGAGTTTTTCTCAAAATTTAAAGTGAATATTCATCTTTTGAACTTGATAAATTATTTCTCGCCATCCGCATATTAATAATATCGTGTATAAAGTTGATTTTCAAATTTATAGTGAACATTATTTTTTCACTTTGTATTTAATATCTACTTTTTGAACTTATTTTTAAAATAAATATTAGATTTTTATGATTTTTTTAGTAATGCCCGCGTCATCGCGGGTGTCTACACTAGTCATGTTAAGAATTACTAAAAATAAACCTATTTAAATATGTACCAAATAAAACAATGATAATTTCTAGGGTTTAGAGACCTACAAAACTAAATAATTCATTGTAAAGCTATTGATTTGCAAAATTATTTATATGTAATTCATGTTTATGGAAGTCGGCCTAAAAATAATCGGATTTTGAAAAATAATCAAATGTTTGTTGTAACCGTGACTGAATTTTGAAGCACATTCCACCCGTTTTCTTGACACCATATAATAATCAAAATTCGAAAACAATCAAAGGATGTCGAGTGTGAAAATTGAATGTTAATGTGTAGATCTATTTGTCGAATTTTGGTTTGATCAAGATAATGAAAAGGCGCACACAAAATTAATTTGTTTTCTATCTTTCACACATATAAAAGAAGCGTAAATCTAATTGAACCGTGGAGTTTTGGTGTCAGGTTCACTATATAACAATGGGGCAAAGCAATAGCATATCTATACAAGACTGTGTAGGCTGTATCAGATTCTTGCCGCTTTGATTTCAGGTTACGCCCTTTGTATTAAGGCTTTAGATCCCCTCAAGTGCTGGTATATATTAATAAATAATAAAAAATAAAAAAAAAGCTATATTTTGTTCCTTTTTTATTTTTTACTTTCTCAGTTTGTTGATTCAAAGTTTCAGCCAAAGAAGGTGAGCTCTCTAAAATTCTGCTGCCCTTTTTTTCCTTTAAAAAACAAATTATTATAAAAATTGATTCTTGTTCTGTTTGGGCTCCTGCTGTATGTATATGTGGTATTTTTCAGGCATAATACCTTAATTGGCTTCTTTAATATGACAGTTCTTATCTAGATGCTAGTTTTTCCCCCTTCAATTCGAAACAAGGTTAGTTTAGTTTAGTTTTTTGGCATTCCACTCTAATAAAATAAAACAAAGTCTTTTGGACAAAATCAGATGGCCAATTCAATGAGAGAAGAGCTTCTACAGCGGTAGAATTAGGGATTTTCAAAACTTATTGTTGTTAATTAGTCAATAACTTTCTTGTTAATGGGGGTTATTAATTATTATTATTATTATTATTAATTTATTTGACAGTGTACTAAGAGCTACCATGAGGATGACCGGTTCTTTTGGAAAACACTCTTTGTGTCTCAACTTCAATGCTGACAAAATGTTGGACAAGTTTGGAAAAAGACTCATGGAACCTGGTAAATTTCCAACTGATCGCGAAAAAGGGATGGCAAAGACTCAAATGTGACGGTCACACGGGTCTTCTGTCATGTGACGGATCCCCAAACCCAATAAATCTGCCTAATCCGACACAATTTGATGGATCAAATCCGGGTCTAAATAGGTATAGAGCTCCGTCACATGATCACACAGGAGACTTGCTCAAAAGGGATTGGGTTGAACGAATTCAGAATATGTTCCGATTTTGGCAAATCGGCCAAGAAAGCAATCACAAAGTGGCTCGAACTCGGGATTTAAGAGTTGCTACAATGCCCTTTAGACAACTTTAAGTCCCTTAAATCGTTGTGTTTTAAATGCGTTAACGTGAATCATGATGCTCTTGAGTTTTTTTTTTTATACGTAACTACCCTTGCTTGAGCAATTGGTTGTTCAGAACTCAGATAAAATAGCAAATCTTCAAGTTGGTGGATGCAGAAGAGAGACATTCCAAAGGTGAGACTTTTTAAAATGTATGTAAAAGCGTAATCTATGTTCTGTTATTGATGAATTAGTCCTCTATGTTATGGACTTTTTCAAGTTTTTCTTTTTTAATTCTCGCCATTTTGTGATGTTTAACATAGAGGACCAAAAAACAGCAGTCATGGATTATCTTTTTTGTCCACTCTCCTTGTATTGTTTGTAGTCATGCAGCTGGGGTCAACTTTCAAGTTTTCAGGCTATTATATTATGGGCGTGCTAGTGATGTTGAATTAGTGAGATACATTTTAAAGAATTGAAATTTAATTATTGATCCCATATCCCAATCCAAGTAATTACATAGTACAAAAGTAATCTACAAAATTATTTCATTATAATCTAAATGGGCACCCCTTAATTATTAATTATCGCATGCAAAACTTAGCAAAGATATCAACAACAGTATCATTTCCTCATGAGATTGAGATCGTATCCCTAAATTTTAGATTAATGATTTCCCAAAAATAGTTTGACATCTGATGGTCTTCATTTGATAATCAAGTCTTTTTTAGGGAATTAAATAGTATTTGGAGTGACCGATTTTATTTCCTTAAAATTAATTAGTAGGGAGTTAAATAATATTTGGAGGACCAGATTTTATTTCCTTAATACATAATAAATGGAACACATAGATCATGGATTTATTAATAGAATTAAAAATATTATGCTTTATCTTAAAGATACTGATTAGTTAAACATTCCCACCGTCCCAAATTCAAATCATCTATTGCGGTCATCAGATTTTTCATCCCTAAGTATTCGATATTTAGCTCCTTCAGAAATGTGGATTAATAAGGTCTCATTCACCTATATATATGTACTAGTGTGAAAGCTCTTTTTCATTTTCTCCCATAACAATTGATAATAAAAAGAGACAGAGCAAAAAAAAAAACTAAAAAATCATAAATGGATTCAAAGTGGGTTCTCTCTGTTTGTGCTACTCTTGTTTTGTACTTGTGCAGTAAAAATGTTAATGGCCAAAGCAAGATTTTCAGGGTGACGGATTACGGCGCGGTTTCAGATGGAGTAACAGATAACATCAAGGTAAAACTATTTGCTTAGTAATCAATTCATTTTCTAACTTAAAACATTCGCGTGCTCAACGATCAGAATCACGATTGCATTGAATAAGTAGAACAAATATTATTGTGACGGTTCAACTATAGGAATGATAATTACTCAAAATCTTTGTTTTAATAATAATATACGATATAATATAAATATCAAAATAATAATATATATTCAATATTGAATTTTAATATATTATTATAAATTAATATACACAAATCTCCCATTCAATATATTTTATAAAAGCATAATTAATATTTTACATAATATTAAAATATATAATATTAATATAAAAATATTTCATTGAATGGGTATTTTTATATTATCAAATACTAATTTTAAAACTTTTATTAATATTAATATATATTGTATAATGTAATATAATATATAATAATAATATATAATATTTATCATATAATTATTAAAAATACGTATAATAGTCATATATTCAAGAAATAATATATAGAAATCTACAAATATTATGTTTAATATATATTAATGTTTTATATTAATATTGTAATATGTATATATAAGTATTAATTTTATGATTAGTTTAATAATATTTGTATATATATTATATTAATATTATAATATTTAATTTTTATATATTTATAAAAAACTGCTCTTAACTATGAAAAATCTAGCAATTCTAGTCCTGCAAGCATGTATGCTGGCAATATTTTGGTCCCAAAAGTTTTCAATTTTGATCCTGTTAGTTTGAATTCCGTTCAATTTTGTCTCAAATTGTTGTTTCAATGTTTTATTTATTCCAAAAAAAACTCATAAATGCCTAAGTATCGAAAAATTGTCAAGATTCATCAAGAAGTGAAATGACTTAACTGCATTTTAGCCTATCATAATTAAGTACTCGTAAATATTTATACTTGGTGATGCAGGCCTTGTTGAGTGCATGGAAAGAAGCATGTGAGAGTGATGGAGGTGAGGTCGCAATTCCATCTGGAACTTACTTAGTGAGCGGTACAAATTTCCAAGGGCCCTGCAATGGCCAAACATATTTCCAAAACATGGGGACCTTAAAAGCTTCTTCTGCTCATCAAGATTATTGGATCTCATTTCAACATGTGGATGGGTTGACAATTTACGGAAACGGTACCTTTGATGGCAATGGAGCTTCGGCTTGGTCGTGCAAGGGTGGTTGTGGACAGCGCCCCAGTGTAAGTCTTTGAAAACATGTGTCATTTTATATGATTAATTTAGAGCCCATACTAACACGGTTATTTTCGACAGTCGATCAAAATCAGTGAAGTGAAGAACCTCAACGTCACAGGCATCTCATCTTTAAACAGCAAACAGTTCCATTTCCACATAGTATTATGCGACAACGTGAACGTAAACAACGTGAACATACGGGCCCCCGGCGACAGCCCGAACACGGACGGGATCCACGTGTCGAGGTGCAGCAATGTTAGCATCAAAAACTCTCGTATCTCCACGGGAGACGATTGCATATCCATGGGAGATGGAAACCGGAACATTACCATCGAGACGATTTTATGTGGGCCCGGCCACGGGATCAGCATTGGGAGCTTAGGCAAGTACGAGGACGAGAAGGACGTCACGGGAATTACTGTAAAGAACTGTACTTTAATCAACACCACGAATGGGCTGAGGATCAAGACATGGGCGCCTTCGTCGGTGTCGACCACTGTTTCTGACGTCACGTTTCAAGATATTAATGTTATGAATGTACAAAACCCTATCATCATCAACCAGTTCTATTGCCTCAATTCCCCTTGCAGCCATAAGGTATGTCAAAATTTCCCACTTATTTTGTTCAATAAATATAATAATTGTCTAAAACTAGATTTTCATTTGACTGATGTACAATAATTTTGTTTACTTAATGTATGAGTAAAATAGTCGAGTGTCATGATTATTCAAATATTTGTTACTTACATATGTCGAATTTGTTAGTAAATCCCACGAATCTTAAGATTAATTAAAAATATACAAGTTTATGTGTTAATTCTCTCTGAAATCCTAACAGTCAATATAGTCAATGATTTATAAAATAATTGCACAATTTTGACGAAAATCGAGTTGAACATCTGAATTTTCAAAATGTGTGCAGAAAGATTCAAACATAAAGATCAGTGGCGTGAAATACATAAATATAAAGGGGACGTCAGCATCACCAGTGGCGTTGAGTCTACAATGCAGCAGGAGTGAGCCATGCCAAAACTTAGAGTTTGACGGGCTTGGTATCACCACCAATGGGGGGCAATCGACGGCGGTTTGCTCCAGCGCCCAAATTCAATTTGTGGGCAACGCCGATAATCCATCCAATTGTGGTCATAGCTCTTAAGAGGATTGGCTATAATGAAATTAGGAGATTTAGCTTTAGCTAGTTGAAAATAATAATTTTTTGTTATTGGCATCATTGAAAAAACAATGATTCAATTCAAGAAATGTTTTTCATTGCAGAGTTATTTTGCCTTCTTCATGAGATTCTATTTTATTTGTGCTCTCACGTTATTATATATTCGGCGGGAGAAAACACTAAACCCATCGACTATTCGATTTTTTACATTTTACAATAAAAAGTATTTTGTTTTATACTTTACCATATGAACTGTACGGTTTTTATATTTTGCCCGGAAAACTTTGTTGACAATTACACTTAACCCCTTATACTATGTATTTTTACACTTTGCCATATACGTATTATTTTTTTGATTTAACCAAAATATTTCTTATTTTATTTATTTATGTTTGCATTTTATGTATTCATTACCTACTGAAATTAAATGTTTAATATATAACTATTCTAATATTTATTTTTTAATTAATAAACATATTTTTTATATGTATTCATATTATAATATTTATTTTTATTTTAGTATTATAATTAGTATTATAATATCCTTTTACATTATTATTTCAATAAAATAATATTTTTACAAATAAAATCGAACCAAAATAACTATGTTGGTAGTGTTTTTAACTTGTATCAAGTTTGGTTCGTATTTTCTATTTATGAGTTCGAAACACTACTAATATAGTTAGGGTTTTTTTTTTTAATTATAGTATTAAAAGAAAATTAAATATTATAATATGAATACATATAATAAATAAGTTTATTAATTAAAAATAAATATTAGAATACTTATTTATTGATTGTTTAATTTTAGTAGGTAATGAATACATAAAATGTAAACATAAATAAATAAAGCAAGAAATATTTTGGTTAAATCAAAAAAATATTATGTATATGGCAAAGTGCAAAATTACACATAGTATAGGGGGTTAAGTGTAATTTTCATCAAGTTTTCAGGCATAAATTTGTCCATATAGGGTAAAATATAAAAATCGTATATTTCATATGGTAAAGTGTAAAAAAAATATTTTATATGGTAAAATGTAAAAATTCGAATAGTTCAGGGAATTTAGTGTTTTTCTCCCTATTTATATATCATTTCAACTATCCTTTATGGCCTCGTTTGGGAATGTAGATCTGATTAGGTTAGATAATCATTAACATGAGATAAAGTTACTATTCAGATTGTTTGTCGGATGGGGTTGGCCAAGAATGAATATCATGTATTTATAAGATTAAAATCGCGGGCCCAACAGATTTGGGCAAATCCAAAATATTAATGGCAAACATAAGATTGGTGGAGATTAGTGGAGATTGAAATGCCCTATCTTGCTATTTCGGTAATTTTTTATAGTATAATTTTATATGCATAATTGTTCATGAAGACTATACTGGTGACCGGTGGTAATTCATGTAAAATGATTAATGTGATTTGAAATATGATATTGATAGGTCCATCAAACTAGCAAGTAGTTATTTGATAATCTCCACGTAAAAACCTCAAATAATCTTATCATATATGTTTGTTGTGTTTGTTTTTTATGTTTCGTTAGATTTGAAAAAAATTATGGTGATTTGGTGTCATCCAAACCTAATATTTACTTAATTTAATATATTTTTTTCTTATATTAATAAATTATGAAAAGTAGGATTTATTGTCCTAATAGTATACTACTTAACTTATCATAATTTAATAATCTCAATAATTAATCATTTTAGGATTTATTATCCTAAAATAAATTATGAAAAGTAGGATTTTTATGCTTCGTTAGATTTTAGGATTTATTGTCCTAAAATCAAAGCCTAATAATATGAAATTATAAAAATAAAAAACGTAATCTAATAGCATCTACTTACCTTATTATCATAATATAATAACTCCAATAATATATTTAATAAAACAATTCCCTTTGCACTTTTTTTTGGAAACGTTACAGGGGGTTGAATATTTGTAAATCCCCAGCCCATTGAATTACAAATAGCCAAATAAGTAAGTGCATGGTATAATTAATGAAACAACTTAAAATAAAAATATTATAATATGAAATTCAAAAAAATAATAATAATAACAATCTAATAGTATAATAATTATCTTATCATAATATAATAATCCTAATAATATAATTAATTAAACAACTTAAAATAAAATCTTAATAATACGAAATAAAAAAAATAAGAATCATAATCTAATAATATGCTAATTACCTTATTATATTATAATAACTACAATAATATAATTAATAAAATAATTTAAAATAAATAGTCTAATAATATGAGTCCTAATAAATAATCTAAAATAAAATTCTAATAATATAAAATTAAAAAATAATAATAAACGTAATAATCCAAAAAAAATCCTTTGCACTTTTTTTTGAAATATTATAGCAGGGGTTGAATATTTTTAAGCCCCCGGCCCATTCAATTACAAATAGCCAAATAAGTAGTGCATGATATAATTAATAAAACAACTTAAAATAAAAGCCTAATAATATAAAATCTTAAGAAAATAATAAATGTAATTTAATAGGTATAGTAATTATCTTATCATAATATAATAATTTTAATAATATAATTAATTAAACAACTTAAAATCAAATCGTAATAATATGAAAAAAATAAGAAATATAATTTAATAATATACTAATTACTTTATCATATTATAATGACCCCAATAATATAATTAATAAAACAACCTAAAATAAAATAATATGAGTCCTAATAATATAATTAATAAAATAACTTAAAATAAAATTCTAATAATAGAAATTTCTAAAAAAAATAATAAACGTAATAATCCTAAAAACATACATAATTTCCTTATAATCTTAGTCCTAATAATATAATTAATAAAACAACATAAAATAAAAGCCTAATAATATGAAATTTAAAAAATAATAAACGTAATCTAATAGTATAGTAATTATCTTATTGTAATATAATAATCCCAATAATATAATTAATTAAACAACCTAACATAAAATCCTAATAATATGAAAAGAAATAAGAAATATAATCTAATAATATACTAATTACCTTATCATATTATAATACTCCAAATAATTTATTTAATAAAACAACCTAAAATATATAGCATAATAATATGAATTAAAAAAAAAAGGTAATAATCCTAAAAACATACTTAATATCTTAGTCCTATTTCCACACGCCCTTTAAATCTTATTTTCATACGCCCTTGAGTCACCCCTATAAATACATATCCCCAATTAAATCATATTTTCACATGCCCTTTAAATCTTATTTTCATACGCCCTTAAATCACCCCTATAAATACATATCCCCAATCTCGGTTTTTCAGCAATTCAAACTTGAGTCACCAGTTTTCATCTAACACTACAAAAAAACATGAAATTTTCGAGGGATTTTCCGAGGGAAATAAATTCCCTCGGAAATTTCCGAGGGAAAACCGAGGGATATAAAAATCCCTCGGTATTTTCCGAGGGAATCCAGTTCCCTCGGAAAATCCCTCGGAAATCAGGGCGCTAAATGTTCCCGCCATATTTACCGAACGAAAAACCGAGGGATGACCGACGGATAGATTTCCGAGGGAATTCGTCCCTCGGAAAACCGAGGGATTCTTAATTCCCTCAGTTTCATTTATTATTTTTTTAAGAAAATTAATTATATTTCCGAGGGAATACAATTTCCCTCGGAATTATTCCGAGGGATCGAAGTTTCCCTCGGAATAATCCCGAGGGAAATTGTATTCCCTCGGAAATGTAATTAATTTTTTTTAAAAATTTAAAAATAATTAAAATCGTAGAAAATAGAAAAAAATAATACAAAATAGGATTTATTTCAAAACTGCTTCTCCACTAATCAACTCAACGTAAGTTTGTATGCTTTCATTTTCGGTTCAATATTATTGCAACTATATAGGGTTAAATTATTATTATTAGTCATGTSAAAATCACAAATTGCCAAAAAAAATAAAAAACAGAATAGCATATTTTGTATATAAATAAATAAATCTTATTTTAGCCTCTTAAATTATTAAATATCGATTATGCTTATAATGGAATTATAAAATCGAAAAAATCCGAAAAAATAGTAAAAAATAGAAACAAAACTCGAGAAATTACGACCGAGGTGGGGAGGGGTGCGCCTCGGCGACCCGGAAATAAACCCTATTTTTTCCCTAGTTTTTTCTATTTTTTTCTTATTTTTTTTGATTTTTTTATTTTTTTTAAAAAACCGAGGGACTTCAAATTCCCTCGGAATTCCGAGGGATTTTTTCAAAATTCCCTCGGAATTCCGAGGGATTTTGAATTCCCTCGAAAATGTCAAAAAATAAAAAAAATCGAAAAAAATAAGAAAAAAATAGAAAATTCGTAAAAATGAAACCGATCCTATCATCTTAGGCACGT
>BMAC01000393.1:91733-105181 GCA_014905375.1 Phtheirospermum japonicum | reverse complement strand
GAATAATCAAAAAATTTGTTTGTAAATACTGTGTGTGGTTTTGCGATGAAAGTATTGAATTCTCATATAAGTGGTGTATATGTGTTGTGAAATCATAATTTTAAGTCTTTTGTATGCTCCTTATTTCGTAATTATTTGTAAGAATTTTGAGTTTTATGAACTATTTTGTAGGTTTTTGGTTCTATTATAAAGTAAGTGATGTATATATGAGTTGCAGTATCATAAATACATTGATTGAATGATGAAGAGCCTGAATTAATTTGTGTCACTACACTGTGGGTTTTGAGATGTTGAATTATGTATAGACTCTAATAGAATATTGATTGTTATAATGAATGTGGTACACGCACCCGCACAACAATCCTGAAGACAAGAAAACCATCGAACTCATACCGATGGATGATGAGGTAATTTCAATTATGTTATTTAAATTTATTGATTTGCTTTCCTTTCTTTTTTTTCGAATTGAAGGTTTGATGTATGTATAAGCTGCAGTACAATTCTATTTTCTTTGGTTTGATGTATATATAAATTGCAGTACAATTTTTTTTTTAATAATCAAAAAATTTGTCTGTAAGTACTGTGTGTGATTTTGTGATGAAAGTATTGAATTCTCATATAAAGTAAGTGATGTATATATGAGTTGCAGAATCGTAATTTTAAGTTTTTTGTATGCTCCTCTATTTCGTAATTATTTTGTAAGAATCTTGAGTTTTATGAACTATTTTGTGGGTTTTTAGTTCTATTATAAAGTAAGTGGTGTATATATGAGTTGCAGTATCATAAATACATTGATTGAATGATGAAGAACTTGAATTAATTTGTGTCACTACACTGGGGAATTTGAATAACTAATATGATGTCGAATTATGTATAGACTCTAATAGAATATTGATTATTACTTAAAAAAAATTAGATAGGGTAGCATTGAAAGCCATCAGTGTGTAATCGGTAGAATATGACCCGATTGAAAATATATTATCTTTTGATAAACTCCCTAAAATAAACGTAAAAATAAAAACGGGTTTTACAAATAATATATTTAGAAATTGAATCGAGTTGTGTGCAAATCCCGCGTAACATGAGGGGAACATAGAAAGTGTTTGTAAATAAATTTTTCATAATTAGAGTTGAACAATTTGTGGCACGATTTTAATATGTTTTTTGAGAATATATAATTCGAATTTATTTTTATAAATCCCGTGAAATGCACGGGTGTTATACTAGTAGGAATATAAAGTAAAACACTTTTTAGAAAAAAGAGATGTGTGACAGTTATAAAGGCAATGGAGACTCAAAAGGGAAATGTAGATGATAAATGGAAAATAAGGATATGATGGAAGGTAAAGAAGGGAAAAATGAAGAAGAAATGGGACGAGAGAGAAAAAAATAGATAAAGAAGAATTAATTATTAGTTTTGTGACGAAGAAATTAAAAGTGCATAAATTGATTATTTCCAAAATTTAAAGGTGTACTCAATAATTTTATTAATTCTTTCAACTTCAAAAATCTAATTACTACCATCAAAATAGGTAAAATAAAATAAATAATAGAAATATATTTTAAAATTGAAAAAATGATATAACTATAATAAAATTAAAAAAGTAAATTGGGACGTTATTATGAAAAGCGTCCCACAAAAAAAATAAATAAATAAGGCAAACACTTGTGTTAGGCCAGATTAACGGTTATAACTCGTTAGGTCATTTGACCCGATACTATAATGCATTGGTTTTTGTATTGTAATGTATTGGTTTTTGTACTCGAAAGTCTTAATTTTATATAATTCTGACTTGTGGTATGATGTATTGGTTTTTGTACTATGATGTATTGGATTTTTGTTATAATGTATTTTTTCCACTATAATGTATCAGTATGAAATTTTGGCCGAACGGATGATCCGTTAGTACGGCCTAATAAGAGTGTTGCCCAATAAATTAAAATTGAAAGTGGGACACGTTTGGCAACCGCGTTCCGAAATATTTCTGTTGATTTTGGTACTTTTGGACCAAAATGGAAAAAGAAAATAATGGGGTACAGAGACGCTGTTGCCACCAGCGTCTCCGGGGCCAACTGAAAAAAAAATCCCAATCCGGGACGATGATGGCAATAGCGTCCCGGGTCAATTTAGAAAACAAGATTGGGCCGGGACGATTTTACCACCAGTGTCTCAGGTGTTTTTGCAAAAAAATAAAAAAATCGGGACGCCTTAATAAATCAGTACCCCCTTCTTCCTTTCCTCTGTCTGTCTTTCATCTCTCATCTCACAGACTCCAGGTGGCAGGTAATTTCTAATCAAGATATTTTATTTATTTTATAAAAAATTTAATTAATTACTTTTTGAAATAATCATTTGTTGTTGATAAATATATTATTCATTTGTTGTGAATTAGAGTTTAGTTGCTACTTTTTAATAAATATTGAATTTATTAGCTTGTGAAGTTTAGTTGTAAATATTTATGAAAATTAATTTGATTTGTTTGTAAGAAAAATGTTAATTATGTAAAATCTTGAATTTATTTATTTTGTATTTAGTTGTTAATTATTTATGAATATTGATTTTATTTGTTTGTGAGAAAATTGTTAGTTATGCGAAAATCATAATTTATTCATTTTGTATTTAGTTGTTAATTATTATGAATATTGAATTTATTTATTTGTGAAAAAACTTCTAATTATGTGAAAACTTTAATTTATTTATTTTGTGTTTATTTGTGAAATATTAATTAATATTAATTTTATTTGTTCGTGAGAAAATTGTTAATTACGTGATTTTTTTTATTTGTGAAAAAATATTAATTATTTGAAAATTTTGTTAATTATTTAGAATCTCTATCCTTGTAATTTTTGGTTAATTTGTATATTTAAGAAGTAATCACACATAGGGCGAATATTTGGCAATAATTATGACATGTATGCATCAATGCTACAAGATGAGAGTGGAAGAACTACTGTCAATTATCTAAATCAAGATCCCACCGAGCATCCCCCACTTGTGATCCCGTACTATACTGTTGATTACTTTAGATCGGATGAAGGTTGCGATTCTGAAAAGAGTTTAGATGCATTAGATGATGGAGATGAGACAGACGAGGAGTTCTTTCAGTTGGACGGTAGTATACCAAATGAAGATCATGTTGAACATATCGTAGTTGAACGTGGCCCTACAACCCATAAACGAGTGGATGGAGAATCGGGACTCTATAAGAACATACCAATTTTTGATTACGACTACGAAAACATTACTATTGATTCTATTAGTGTCTCTCAACAGGACTACTACTACAACAAAGATGAAGGAGTGTTGAGATAAGGCATGATATTTAGAGATAAAAAATATATGATGTGGGTTGTTAAAGATCACTTTGTGCGTGTCGCCAAGTGTGCGTATAGAGTGCAATAGAGCAACCCAAAACTTAGGAAAGTTTTTTGTATTACGAAACCACTTGGGGAGAATAATCTAGATATTCCAAATTCATCAACTAAAGTCTCACCTGAATGCAAATGGTGTCTCCGCGCTAGTTTTCGTAAACCAAATGGTGTTTGGAAAATCACGAGATTGGGTTCTATGCACAAATATCTTGCACGTCTTACACGTGATGATCACCCCAATTTGTGAAAAAATGATTGCTATGCTCATTACCACTCATGTTGTTATATAGTGTTTTGCATGTCTGGATTCCTGTGAAAAAAGAATATGGTTATAAAGTGTCATATCACAAGGCATTTCAAGGTTTGCGACGGCTCGTGAAAATGTGTACAGGACATTGGAGATGTCGGCCCAACATTTACCAAAATACAAGGAGGCCTTGCAGACGAACAACCCAGGGACAGTGGTCGAGTGGCTACACAAATCTTTGGGGCTACTTGGTGTGCATATGTTAAGATTTGCATTTTGGGAATTTAGACCATGTATCGAGGCTTTTAAACATTGTCGCAAAGTCATCAGTGTTGATGGAACTTTTTTGGTTGGAAAGTACAAGCACACATTGTTGATGCTCAAATTCCCACCCTGATGGGTGGATACGAGACTCGCGTATAGTCCTCAAATAGGTCGGAAATTCTTTCGACGGACTTTGTAACCTAAAGATTAATAAATATATTTCAATATATGTAAAATAATTAAATTATATATTGAACACATAACAAAATTGATTGAAATGTTACTTACCTATTTCCGAGCACGAATACCTCGATCCCTGTATTCCTGACCTCTGTACCGGGCGTGCTACCTGCCTCATCAGACGAAGTAGGTGGAACAATATCATAAATAGATAAGTTGGCGGCATCATTGTCATCCTCATGGGGTCCCGAGGACGACGAGCCGAGAGAAATCCGACGATTATGCGGACCCCTGCCAGGCATCTAACATACAACACAGTTTTATTAATAAATAAAATTAAATATATATATATATATATATATATATATATATATATATATATATATATATATATATATATGTATGATTGTTTAGATTATCATTAACACTCATAAAATCTTCGAACCTCAAACCTAAATTTCAGACTCATCTTCGTAACTTTCTTCATCTTTTTCAGTTAATACTAGTTCATCGCTTTCTGACTCTTCTAAATCACGATCATCGACCGACTCGACGTTTTCGTGATTGAGAGGGTTGTTTAATTAGAAGTCGACATCCTCCAATTGTATTGCAGGAAATGTTTCTACAACATCTTCTTAGAATGACTATTGTTCAGGCACGCGAGGCTCGATATAATCCACCATTGATCGAGTTTTAATTTTACAAGTTGCCCACCAATCTAGTTTGTCTCGCTTCAAGCTCGGATACGAACTGTAGTTCACTTGAGTCGCTTAGGAGGCGAGTATGAATGGCTCGTATCGAGTGAATCTACATTTATGATTGATATCAACGAGCTTATATTGAGCGTGAATTTTTGTGGCGGCTGGAGTTGGATCAAATCACTCACATTTGAACAAGAGCATGCTTTCGGTCGTCTGAAGCCCGTGATATTCCAATTTAACCACTTCTGGAAGATGGCCGTAATAATATATATAATCTGGCACATAATTTGTTCCTCTTATACAAACTCCAGTGCTCGACGTTGATCATTCAGAACCATACGCAAGCATGTGAAGTCTATATCCATTTATCTTACAACCGTTGAATGTATTCATAACACGTGATAGACCATACGCAATGGACCTTATATAATCGTCATTTACATTGTCCAAAGGATCTCGTGCCGACAATAATTTTATATTTGAAAATGTTATAATATATATTAATTACCACGTAATTTTAAAGATAATTAAGACTCACGTAGTTCTCAAACCAAACAGGAAATTCAGCGTCCAATTTCTAATTCAGTGCCTCAACTGTAATGTTCGGTTGGTGATGTTTAACACCATCTTCGAACAAACTGCACATTTATGTTTAAAATGGAGAATTGTTTTAATTAATAGATCTCGATAATTACAATTGCAACGAGCTTGAATCGTTAACCTGATAAGTTTTTAGAGTTCAGCATAATTTAGTAACACATATCTTCGGGCCTCGATCAATTCTTCACCCGACAAGAATCTTTTCCCTGCGTCTGAGAAAGCTTCACCATTATTTTTGAAAATAGATCAAACGTTTAGATCGTCGTCTTCATCATTTTGAACTTATTCATTACAATTTAAGTTTGTCCTTTCTGTGGAGACATTATCGTCGAAGTAGTACGAAATAAAATTCGACGCCTCTTCAACTAGATATGTGTTTGCTATCGAGCCTTCAACACACGCTTTATTCCTTACGTTGTTTTTCAACTTACGCAGATACCTCTCGAAAGGATACATCCACCTATATTGCACTGGACCAGCAATTATTGCTTCGTACGGTAAGTGGATGGGCAAATGTTCCATTGAATCGAAGAAACTTGGTGGAAATATCATCTCAAGTTGACAGAGTATTAGGGGAATGTCACGCTCTAAACGACTCATATCAGCAATTCCAATAACTCTTGCACTCAGATCTTTGAAAAATAAACTTAGCTCTGTTAGTGCCTTCCACACGGGATGAGGAAGCAGTTCTCGAAATGCAATTGGGATCAACTGCTACATAAACACGTGACAGTCATGGGTTTTCATCCTGTACAATCTCAATCCTTTCATATCAACATAGCGACCTAGATTTGATGCGTACCCGTCTAGAAATTTGAGAGCCTTTAACCATTCACACAATGTAACTTTCGACGGCTTATCGAGCGTGTACGACACTTTGGGATACTTTCCTAATGCGTCTGCATGAAGTTCGGCACTGTGATAGTATTCTACTAACTCATCTCTTGATTTCAAAGTGTCTTTTATCTTCCCTTTAACATTCATCACCGTGTTAAACACATTATCAAAAATATTTTTCTTAATGTGCATAAAGTCTAAATTATGACGAATCAAGTTAGTGCTCCAGTAAGGCAAATCTCAAAAAAATACTTCTTTTTCCCAAGTTGAGTGTTATTCGTGATTCTAGAATCAATGGGCGGAAAAGAAAGTGGCAAAATTTCGGCACCATTACGAGAAGAATGAGTAATTCGAGTTATAATTGGTAAGGCTTCTATCCCATTCAAAAACGTGACATTTAGTAGTATGTATTATCTTAAAATATGTATTTTTGTTAGATTCAAAATTTCAGCAGCATCTCCCCTCAGTTCTTGTAGTACACGTATATTTCAGTGCACCCGAGAACAATTAAAGAGATGCAGAAACCGAGATTTCAAAACAAAACACACACACGCACACATAGGCATGGCAATGGGCCGGGTCGGGTCGCCACGTCACGGGTCACGAGGCGGGGCGGGTCGACCCGTTATATTTAATTTTTATTATTTTTATTAAATTTAAAATTAACTTAATATATAATAAAATATATATTATTATAAAAATTAAATATAATATGAAAAATTAATTAAAAACAATACTAGAAGTACAAAATCTTAATAATTCATAGAAAATAAATATTTCAAACATATATAAATATATTTAAAAATAAAAAATATGTGGCGGGTTGGGCCGGGGCGGGTACCCGCGGGGCGGAGGCGATACCCGAACCCGCCCCGCCCCTCCCCGCCACGGGTCACGGGGCGGGGCGCCCCAAACATCACGGGTCGGGTCAGGCCAGGGCGGGGCGGGGCAAAATTGCCATCCCTACACACACACATAAGATAACCATAATACAAGTCACATTCTCAAACTGTCCAAAAATGGGACAATTCGAAGTTTAATATCAAACTCTATATTTGATACTAAATCTCAAACGGGTCTAAGGAATATTGAAATAATTCGAAACTTAGTTTCAAAATTCTCTATTTGATATTAATTCTCAAATGAGTGATCTATATATAATTGATTCCCTACAACAATATGAATCACGTCACTTCTCCAAGGTTCCAAATAAGCAATTACCACTGTCATATTTTTTAAAAATATTTTGAAAATTTAAATAAAACCACATGACACCCTATCACATTTTTTTGAAAAAAAAAATAAAAAACCGCTATTGGAGGGACAACACCTCCCGGACGGCGCCATAACCTACGTCAACATCCGAGGGTATACAACCAATAACACTAATGACAATAATATATATAAATAAAATTAAACCCTGGCCGATCACCATGACCTCCCATGCATGTAAAATATACAAAAAAAAAAATTAAAATCCCGGTCGATCACCACGGCCTCCCATGCATGAAGAGTATATATACAATATAATGGGTGCATACATATATCAAATATACCCATTTAACTCGCTTGAAAGTGTAAGAGCCCTAATTTACCCATTTAACCCTAATTTTGAAATTATTTACGATTAGACCCCTAATTTGAAATCAAAACTTCATTTCAAAGTTAAACTCTACTTGAAACCTAATTATTTAACTAGAAAATAAAAACAGAATTTTAAATAAGTTTTTATTTAATTTAAAATTATTTTAAAAACTATAAATTTATTTTCAAATTAAAATAAAAACAGAATGATAAATTAGCTCTTATTTATATTAAAATTATTTAAATCCCAAATTTGATTTTAAAAAAATATATATTCTTATTTAAAAAAAATTATGACAGAATTTTAAAATAGATTTTTTAATTAAAACTAAAAATGATGATATGATTTTAATTAGTAATTCTTATTTATATTAAATATACTTTAAAAGTCGGACATATTTTTTTAATTGAAAATAAGAACTTAAATTAAAATAAAAAAATACACCTACATTCATACTAACAAATTAAAAACTGAAATTAAAATAAAAAATTAAAAATCCTAATTCAAATCTAATTAAACATAATTAAACATAAATCAAAACTAACTCAATTAACAAACATCAAACATACATACATATATATATATATATATAATCAAACCCTAATTAAAAAATATTAACAATAATTCATAATAATTAAAAAATAATAATAAATCACATGTGGAGGCGGCAGCAGACGGTGGAGGGATGGCAGAGAGCGGTGGGTGGGTGGCAGAGGGCGGCGGAGTGCGGCGGACGGACGGACGGCAGGCATCTGGGCGGCGGACGATCGGACGGCGGGAAAGGAAGGAGGGGGAATTAAAATATTTTTTTTATGGAACAAAGGCAGAGTGTTTTTTATGTTGTTTTGACAGAATGAGGCGGGAAGGAAGGGGGGGCAATTTTTTAGACTAGAATCCTGACGGCCAAGGCCTTCATGAATAGCGGTACTTATACGCTGATGGGCAAGGCCGTCAGGATAATTAAGCTGGATAAATTCCCGCTCTTTCCCTGAGGGGTTACTAACGGTGACACTTGCTGACGGCATAGGCCATCAGTAAATCCTTCAGGAACGTCAGCCGCCAGGAAATCCGCCAGTAATGTTGACGGCCTTAAGGCTGTCAGCATAGCCGGGCTTTTTTGTAGTGCATGTACAATTGATGCAAACCAACAGGTCTTTCCACTAGCTTATGCAGTTGCTAATTCAGAGAGTTATAACTCGGGGCATTGGTTCTTTCACATGATTTCAAAACATATTGTCCGTGACATAGAAGGGATTTTTCTTATATCCGGCCGACATGCTAGACTACTTAGTGCACTACAACAAGTTTCGTTATTCCTGCCACCTATTGGATCCAAATATTTTTGTTTACGACAAGTCTCTTCTAACTTCAATACGCATTTCAGGCATTGGGAGGCTTAGAATGGTTGGACGACTCAGGAGCAATAAGATTCACAACAAAATGGACCAACCACAAATACGCGCAAGACAACAATATCGTGCGCAAGGCGGTGGATGTTCTAGTTCCGGCATTAATGTTAGATAAGACGATAATTTTCACATTAGTCTGATGTTGCAATTCGCTTTGCTTTTCTGCTGACAGTTGTTTGACACTACTTTATGTTGTAATTCACATTGATTTATAATAATAATTGTTGTTGTATGAATTCATTAAGTAATATTTGTCTCTGTGAAATAATGCTTGTTGTATGAATTTATTAACTAATATATATCCGTGGGAATAATATTTTTTTGATTACATATAATTTATCTTGATATTGATTTTGATCGTTTATATATATTTATCTTGTGGATGGCATCATCGCATGATGATCCTCTGTTGACCCAACAACATATATATCGATCGAATAATGTGGCACATGGTCAGATTGATGGGGTTCTTACAGTTAAGTGTGCAGTATCTTATATCTTTTAAGATTTTGGTGACGAGGATAACTATTTGCATCCTCGAGTTATGTCAGTACTAGATCGTTAGGGGTTTTACGGAGTCGCACGTTGTGGACCAATTAGCAGACTAAATAACCATTTGATAACAACATTGGTTGAGAAATGGCACCGTGAGACACATACTTTTCATTGGTCCATATGAGAGGCGATAATCACCCTACAGGATGTTTCCATAATTTGGGGTCTTCCGATCGAACCGATAATAGGCAATGGTGTTCAGCATTCCAGTGAGTATTGGGCTCAGTATCTTATGCACTACATAGGTATACAAGTTGATTATGATGAGGACATGAGAGGTGAGACTCGTCTAAGACTCTCGACATTGAGTGAGTATCTTAAAATCCACCAACCAAATGATGACACACCGTAGAACGAGGTTGTGAAGTGCGCACGTGCGATTACATTGTTATTACTTGGTTCTATGTTGATGCCCGGTACAACTAACAACTATGTGCCCATACTGTAACCTTTGTAAAGAGAAGTGTTTTGATGGTGTAGTATAGGTAAGGTTCGTGTGACTTGGTATTATCGGAATTCGATTGATTTGTGAGAATCAATGGGTTCTTAACTTGAGAGATTGAAGGAAAAATGAAAATAAACAAATATAGACGATAAACTATGATGATCTATGAAATGTAAATGCAAGTATTTCGGATGTCTCGTGCGCGTGCCATATTGAGATTGCAAGCGATAATCAAAATAAGCAATAAAAAGCAAAGAAACAACAAAGTACAATCATAAAAGTCTAAGGTACAACTATGCATGCATGATCATAAAAATCTAAATAATGCAAATCAACGAAAATCGAAAGCACCAATAAAAAGAGTAATAAATGTTGACGTGGAAGTTTAAATCTTTTTGAAAAATAACTAAGAACGAAGAGTAGACCTAGGATTCAACATAAAACCATGCATGAAAATAAAAACTAAAGCATATGAAATACTTAAATTAAAAACTATCAAGGACCCGATCTATAATCAAGGTGTATCACTCACCTAGATTCCATAAACCAAATCACAAATCTAATAATAAATCTAAGAGCTAAGGCAAAATGCATAAATTGAAGAACAAGCTTGAAATTGAAGAACAAGGAAGAAAATAATGAAAAACTTACTTGAATTAAGAAAGAGAATCCGAAAACTTGAATGAAATTACAAAGCAAATAAAATCCAAGTGATGACTTGAATTCTTCTTGAGCTTACAAACCCAGGGAAAGGTTTGAAATTAAATCTAAGATCTAGAGAGAGAAAATAAATATAAAAAATTGAGAGAGAGAATAAATACCAAACCCATGCAAGAGTTGGGAAGAGAGTGGATATCTTGAGCTAGTGAGAGATGCCGTAATTATACTAGGTTTAATTGGGGGTAAATGAGTCAAATAAGCCTTAAAGCTTGGATTTCCAGGGTTTGACCAAGTTTGACCCGCAATGACCCCTTGGCTTGATGCTTGGCGAGGCTTGGGGCGAGCATAGACGTGGGCAAAGACTGGGCGCTGACTTGGGCAGCAATGCCTTCATCTATGAAATAGGAATTTTGAACATAAAAATCCAAGAATCACAAAAACATCACTAATATCGTACACATAGGGTTAAAAATAATAAAATGAGAAAATAACCTAATAACCTAACGAATCGACTCAAAATCACTATAAACAACACTAAACCCTAATTAAAAACACAATAAAAACACCACAAATACATAAAAACACTATGTCGTTTCATGGATGTGAGACGACCTCAAGTATTATTTGGGGTTTGCATGTTTATATCGTGAGCTGTGTAATATTTTGGACCTTGAGGGGAAGACAATTAGTTATATTTATTACATTTTTGGGCTTGGTCCCGAATTTCCTCTGTTAGACTAGAGTCAAGATGGCCCAGCTCGATCTTCGGACCATGTACGTTACAGTCGAATACGTCACATTACCCGTACCACCATATGGTGGTAGTTATATCATGTTCTTCCAATACTCGATATGGTGTGTAGATATTTCAGATGGTATCAACAACATACACATCGTTTCATCTCCCGTTTGGAGAGACATACAGAGGGAGGATACCAACCATCAAACGTCAGTGTTCACGATGCCATTGTAAATCTTATTCACTTTCTCCTCGCTCAATGAATTTAATTATTTCTTAGACTTGGTGTTAAACTTTCTGTGTTTTGTAGGATACTTGGAGTCAACGACTCGACCTTGTTGCGTCAGATGCTAGAGATGAAGATTCTGACTCCTATTATCCTATGCATGATGTAGTTCAGTCAATTGCTGATGAGATGAGGAAACAACTTCGTATTCGTGGGGAGCTACATGAACATGCTCCAGATTTGTGCACTGTACACATATCGGGTAGTGCAAGAAGGACAACACCTGTTCCGTCCACATTCTCTCATCACAGGGCATTCGCGGCCACACCCGGGCCAACATCAATCACCCATCATGATAAACTGTGTGATTCATTAATATTTATTTTATATGTAACATTACGATTAATATCACAATAATAATTTTTTTTCTTTTTGAATATAGATACGACTGGTCGATCATCGTCTTACACACATCCTGGTCCAGGCGAGGGAGGTGATTACGCTCCTACATTTGGACCATCTGGGGTAGAGTTTTGTACTCCTTCCATTGTTGGGCACTCGTTCACCGATCTTCTTCAGACAGATAGAAGTAGTAGATTCCAGGACTTCGCAGCTGCAAATCACATGGGCTTTTCACGACCACACTTCCATACAACGCCAATTCAATATCAATATGTGAGTCATGCTAATGAGATTTGGGGTGTACATGCGAATAAAGATGAAGAAGGTGACATGCCAGAGGGAGGGCACGTAGAAAATGACATGCCAGTGTTGATTTAATAACAACCTCACAATGTGCCACGTAGATTAGGGAGAAATTTGCGTCATGACGAAGATACACTCACCCCCCCCCCCCCCCCCCCCCCAGGACATAATTACGGTCAACGTAAAGACAAACACCCAAAGGGGTGTGGCACAGGATGACATTATTGAGACTATTTTCTTAGTGTGTAATTTATTTTAATTGTGTTGAACTTTATTAGTGTGTGATTTATTAAGTTTCTATCGTTCAGTAGTTATCGAATATATAAAGCAAACAAACAACCATAAAATAAAAACATAAAGATTTCAATTCTTCAAGAAGTAGAAGTAGTGATTTAGAAAAATAAAAAATAACACACCAGAGAACCATAACAACAATGAAGCAACCAAACACATGATAAAACAAATAGAGCATTAAGTGATAAAATAACATGCAACGTCCAACAATCTTTACTACGCATGTTTCTTCCCCTCCCTCTTCCAGTCGCAGAGCTTCCACTGTGGTTAGCTAAATACACTTCTTCAAAAAGTACTTTCATTTTTGTGAGCAAGGGTTCCTCATTAAAAGCGTTGCAATAGCTTTTGATTGGATAATCCTGTATTCATCACAACAAGTTAGAATAATGAAAGATTCAAAGTGCCTGTAATTATTAGAAAGGGGCGTAGAACTTACAAGCATAAACTTCTTTTGGACATTATGATCACCGAATACTATTTTTACATTCCCGTTCGAAACTGTACTAGCGGTACGAATTAGTTCTTTGAAGAACCCGAATTGGTTTTCAAGTTGGACAATCCTAGCTATGACATCAGCGGTGGAAACGACACGTTCAGTTTTAAAGCAACAATTAAGTAAATCTTTGGCT
>BMAC01000393.1:65172-81062 GCA_014905375.1 Phtheirospermum japonicum | reverse complement strand
TGAGGTTGACCCCGATTGATAAGAATACCCCAAATTTTTTTTTTACTAAATCAGCCACAAACACCTTATTTTACCCCAAATAATATAATATATAATATAATAATAAAAATAAAATAAAAAGATGAAGCTGTACCGAAGCTCCTTACAAACAAGTCGTAAGCAACAATGGCATCTCTGTGTAAAAATCTCGGTTAGCCCGTCTCTGTGTAAAAATCATCGCCGGTGCAAAAGTCGACGGCGGTGAACTCGGGGTGGGACTCGGTGGGGTGGAACTCGCGGAGGAGGTGTGGGCGGCGACGGGGTCTTGTTGCTGGTGATGTCGAGGCCGCAGTATATTTTGGATTTTGTTGGAGTTGAGCAACTCGGAGGAGGGGAAGAATCTGGAGGCGAGGTCGACGGAGAGCTTGGACTTGCCGCAGCCGGTGGAGCAAATGATGACGACGATCTTTTTTGTGGCGGCGGGTTTGCTTCAACTTTTAATCATCATATTAATTTATATATATATCTATATATATATATATATATATATATATATATATATATATATATATATGGGTAGGTTCAAATAGAACCATGTCATTATATGCGAACCTGCGAACTAGTGCTTTTATTATTTATCAGCAGTGCTTTTATTATAAAATCACAGTTCTTTATTAATATTTTCAGTTATATACACCAGTAGTGCTTTTATTAGACAATCCTAATGCTTTTAATCAAATAAGTAAATACACAAAAAATCTGATCCATCCATTTAATTAGATCTAAGGCCCATACCTCTGTGGGTGTCTCCGTCTCTTCCTCCGACGAATGTTCAGCAACAACAAAGTCAGATTCTCGCGTCGGCTCCACACGCGATGGCAGACGCTTGCTCCACAGCGCCATCATCTCACCCGCCACTGTGGGTGGCTCCATCTTTCCCTCTGAAGAACGCTCAGCCACAAGATAGTGTCGCTCTGGTTTACTTCCAATCGCCTGCGCAGCCGCAATTATTTTCCCCGTCGTGCTTAGATCCGCTTTTGGCGTCGTCGCATCGCCTCCTGTGTGGCTACCGTCTGATCTGCCCCACCAGCCGTCGAGCATTGCTCCGGTCTTGTCCCAGCCGCCCGCACTAGCGCTGCCCCTCCAGTCCACCACGCCGCCCTTGATTTTGTTGCAGGGCGCTCCGCCTTGCTCTAAGGATTTTTCTTGGCCGCCACCGCCTGACATGGCCCCAGTCGGTGCTATTGCCAGAATCCCGGCATCTCCTTGGCTCCCTCGTTTCCAATACTGTTGTTAAGCCTCCGATTACAACATACGACTTCTAGTAAAGTTGATACCATTAAACACTATTAATTAATCCAAGTAAAGCCATGGCAGCCGACCTCCTCAGCCACATTTCTTCTGTTGCATCCAGTTTTCAATATTGGGCCATCGCCTTGGGAACCAAATGACTGACATCCTTTTTCTTTTGTTTTATTTTTATTTTATTATTATATTATATTATATTTTTATTATATATTATTTATTATATTATATGGGGTAAAATGGGGTATTTGTAGGATTGATTTAATAAAAATAAATATATTTTAAATTTTTTTGTGGTGTTCTTATCGATTGGGGTCAACTAATAATATTTTGAGGTGTGTATATCCGCACCCTTTATTTATTTATTTATTTATTTTTACTACAAAGAAAAACTGCATCAATTGTGGGTTCTCATACTCCCATTTCCATTTATGAATCAAACGCCATATAAATTGCAGAAATTTATAACAAAATGGCATTCCACGGTTTCAGTTCAATGGTTACACCAACGGTAGGCAAAAACCTACTGATCACAACAGTGATATTCTTCACTCTATTCCTAGCCCTAATTTTGTTCTCTCCTCTCCCCTTTTCTCAATCACCGCTTACTTCTCCACTGTAAGTCGCCTCATTTTCCTTTCTTTTTTTCTTTTTTCTTTTTATGTTTCCTTTTGTTTTTTGTTTGTTCATATCTTTCTGATCTGATTAAAAAGTAATCGGGGAGTGTTGTGGAACAGGCCAGAAAGAGCAGAGATATGGAGCTTACGGAGATTGGTCGAGTGGCGGCCTTGCAATTGGTGGCTCCAAGAGCATCCCGCTGGTTAGAGTTTTTTTTTTTTTCATATATATTCTTTAGATTGTAGATTTACCAAGTTGTGCTTTTCAGTTAGATCTACTGTGTAGGAAATTGTAAGTTCCAAATCAGGTTAGACGAAATCAGGAATTCGACTTGTAATTTGAATTTTAATGCCAGAGAGGACTAAGTATGAAATTGAGCTCATCTAATTTTTGCTGCTTGTTCGTTTGATAAACGGGGGATACTAAATTAAGAAATCCAATTTTTTTTTTTAATACTATTTTTTTCTCTCTTTTTACAATTGCATGATCCAAGTAAATTGTATAAACAATTAAGTATGGATTGAGGGATTTGTTTTGAACTTGAGTAACCTTGAAGGCATGTGTAATCCAAGCACATAACTATAGTGTCTTTAGATTTTGGTAAGGTTTATTTTTTCTAAGTCAACGTTGACTGGCGTCAAATGCAGACGTTTGCTTTGGTTTTTTGTGTTGAAATGCTGCAGCTCTACCAGCTAAGAGTAATGGGTATCTTCGAGTTGATTGCTATGGTGGGCTCAATCAGATGAGGAGGGATGTGAGTACTTTATCATCAATATCTAATATTTGTTTTTAAGTAGCCCATTTGTACTTTTCATTATCTTTTATGATTATTGTGTGTTTTGGGAAAATTATGTCATCAACTGAGAAAAACTAATTGCAGTTCTGTGATGGTGTTGGTATTGCTCGCTTGCTGAATGCCACTCTTGTTCTACCCAAATTTGAAGTAGCTGCATATTGGAATGAATCTAGGTAAGAATTGTAAATCCTTTTACCAAGCTAAATTTAATGATGATGCCTTATTCATTGAGAAGTATTATACCATTGGTAAGAAAGCAAAATTTCCTGTTTTGGGTACATTTCCTCATTTTTTGAGATGAAATAAATTTATGTTTTTGCCTGTTTCATTTTCTATTTGCGATGACTCCCCATATCTGTACGACAGTATGAGCTCAAATGGTATAATGTAATGTTGGTTTCAAGTTCAATTCAATATTTGATCATAGATGTGGTTAGACCTAAAAAATGATGTAATGAACTATTTATATAGATGCAATTTATGTATACAGGCATATTGGTATATATATGGAATAAATAAATGAAGCAAGCATGATTGGCTTAACATATGTGGTGGCTTGAGAGGATTATGAAAGCAGTTATTGGGTCCGGGAAATAATACATTTTCCTTGCAATGAGCTTTTAAGCCCCCAACTTAAATTATGAATAACTATTTTTCTATCGTTTGGGAAGTTTTACATACTGGAGTCCATATATTGTTATCTTACTATTACCCCAACCAACCAACAATTTTCTTGACTCAAAATCTGTTGATACAGTGGATTTGGAGATGTGTTCGATGTGGATAACTTCATACAAAAAATGAATGGCTTCGTTCAGATTGTGAAAGAGTTGCCTACAGAGCTTGCATCAAAAGAGCCCGTTAGAGTCGATTGTAGCAAGCGTAAAGGCTTATATGATTATGTAGAAACTGTGCTTCCATCGCTCTTGGAGCATCGCTACATTTCAATCACTCCAGCAATGAGTCAAAGAAGGGATAGGTATTAATGCACTTGCAGTTTTTTTTTTTTTGTTTGTTTTTAACAATTTTTATTTTTCAGTCTGTCAATGCACCCTTTATCTCAATTAATTTTATCATTGATATCTTGTCTGCTTTGCATTTAATTTTTCTTTTATAATTTCCAAAACTCGTTTTGGGTGTGTGAAGAACCATTGCTAATTCTTGAGGGAATTGCAATAGAAGCACCAAGAACTTCTGTGGTAACTTCTCAAAAGATGAAATATGCATTAGAACCTAAATTATGGTTTTCCTTATACTCAAATTGTCAATAGATTTAAGGGTTAGTTAAAAAAATTACCCTGTTTGACCTAATTACAAAAAAAGAAAAAAACCATCTAAATGATTCAAAATACCCATTTTTGAAAGGCAAAACTCTTTTATGTCCATTCTACCCATTTTTGGATTTAAAAAGTCTAAAATGTCCTTACTTATAAAAATGGGAGATCGACCCAAATAATAACAATCCTCTCAAAACAAATCCCCAAACCCATCAAATAAAAACTCATCTTTTCAAAGCTTTCATTTTCTCCGGCGGAAAAATACATCCTTCAGGATAAAAAAAATATAATACCGGCACATCCACCTGAGAAAACTTACGCGAAAGGCTCTCAAAGCTAAAAGAAAGAATTTCGACGCTGATCCGCCGCGTGGGACACGCCATTCAGGCCCTGAGGCACCTTCAAATTAGGCCAATGAGTTTTGTTAAAAAACAAAAATTGGATTTTTTTTCTGGTTGAAATTAGGTGGTTGAATTTTTTTTTTGTTTCTTTAATACATTTGGGGTGAGTAGTTATATTTGGTTCGAGATATTGTTTCATGTTTGGGGTGAGAGGTGTTATTTGGTGTGGGGAGTATGTTTTTATATGTTTGAGGCGAGAAGTGATAATAGTTTGGTTTGAGTAGTTTAATATTTTGGGGAGATCTGTTTTATTTGGGTCGAGCAATACAAATATTTGGTCTGTGGAGTGTGTGTATGTTTTTGGGGCGAGAGGTGAGTAGTTTAATATTTTGGGGCGGACAGCTTTATTTGGGTTGAGCAATACAAATATTTGGTCTGAGGAGTGTTTTTTATGTTTGGGGCGAGAGGTGATAAATGTTTGAGTCGAGTAGTTTAATATTTTGGGGCGGGAATGGTTGTTTGGGTTGAGCAATACAAATGGTTTGAGGTGTATGATTTGTATATTTGGGGCGAGAAGTGATAAAAATTTGAGTCAAGTAGTTTAAAATATTTGGGGCGAGCAGTTTTATTTTGGTCGAGCATACAAATATTGGTCTAAAGTGTATGATTTGTATGTTGGGGCGAGATGTGATAAATTTGGGTCGAGTAGTTTAATATTTTGGGGCAGGATATTTTGGTCTTTTCATATTACAAAATGGGTAGAAAAGATGTTTTGACAAAGAGTTTTACATTGTTTAAAAGGGTAAAAAAGACACTCCCTCTTACAAAAGATATCCCTGAGATTTTATTTTGTCCTGCATTTACCCCTTCATATGCAAAACAAATTTCAACACCCCCAACATTTATAAAAATATTATAATTAACCCCTTAATTTTCAAATCTAAAGGGTATTTTTTGTAAATTTGAAAGTTAGCTGGTCTTTTTTTTTAATTAGGTCAAACCTCAAGGGTAATTGTGTAATCATCCCATAGATTATTGTAATTTGAAATTTTCTAGTCCATTTTTATCATCCGGATTTATTGCAGGTACCCATTCTATGCAAAAGCGGCTCTTTGTCAAGCTTGCTACAACGCTCTACGCTTAACCGCTACATTAGAAAAGAAAGGTTCTGAGCTTCTAGAAGCTATACCGAAACCCTTCCTTTCACTCCACCTTCGTTTCGAACCTGACATGGTAGCTTACAGCCAATGCTCATACTCTGGCCTTTCTCCTTCTTCCGTTCAAGCAATCGAGGCCGCACGAGGAGATCGAAAACCCTGGACTGGTCAACAAGCTCGTTTATGGCGTGACCGAGGCAAATGTCCACTTACGCCTAACGAAACTGCATTTATTCTCCAATCTCTTTCTATACCTACGAACACGAACATTTATTTAGCAGCTGGGGATGGTTTGATGGAACTCGAGGGTTTAACGTCGGTGTACTCGAATGTTTTTACCAAATCTACCCTTTTGAATAACGAGGACTTTATAAACATGCATGGGAACACGAAGGCTGCTTTGGATTATTACGTGTCGGTTAATAGCGAAATGTATGTGGCCACGTATTTCGGTAATATGGATAAGATGGTTGCGGCGATTCGGGCTCTCAAGGGATTGTATAAAACAATTTTTTTGAATCGGAGAAATTTTGCGGTTTTGAGTTCGCAGGGGCTTAATGGGAATTTGCTGATGGAGGCTTTGTGGAAGGTTCATAGGGATGATTTTGTGATGGGGGTTGGGTCGGCATTACCGGATTGCTTCTGTGAGTTCAGACTATGAGGTAGAGAGATATGTAGGTTTTCCTCTTCGCTCTGGCCATTGGCGCATCATTTTTTATTTTTTTGTGCGTGTTTGTTTCTGTAGTATGTTCTTGTAACTGATTTGTGTCCAGGTAAAGTTGAATTGGGGAATCTTTAATTTTCTCTGCATGATATATATTCTTTTTTCTTTCTTTCCTTTTTTGCACCAGAGTTGAAAATTTTATAGGAAAAACAAACAAACAAACAAGAATTTGTCTTGTACTGATTGCAATCTCGGTCTTGCGCTTGAATCTTTTAGGGTTAATTACAGAAAGTACCTTGAGGTTTGACCTTATAACAGGACACAGTTAACTTTTAAAATTACAATAATGTCCCTGAGGTTTTTTTTGAATACATTTCAACTTCCCTCCCCCCACATTTATAAAAACATAATATTTAGCCCCTTAGTTTTAATATTGAATCAAACTTTGAGTATTTTTTATATTTGAAAACTAGTGGTGAATTTTTTTTTTTTTTTTTTTTAATTTGATCAAACCTCAAGGGTACTTTTGGTAACTATCTCAACCTTTTACATAATAAGATTTTATTAAGAAATTCAGAATGTGAATTATAAATATTAAAAAAAGAAATATTTGTATAAGCAATTGTAAGAGTGCCGATTTTAGTATATTGGTAAGGTTGCCCAACGGGTAATTAGGTATAAGGTTGGTTTGAGATATTTTCGGGTGTTATAATGGCAAGTATAAGTTCAACTCTGATATAATATGCATTGATTTAAAAAGAAAAAAAATGTAAGAAGAAATAATTTTATTTTTATTTTTTGTAATTAAGCCAAATCTAAATTATAGATTTTATAATTCCTCAAAAAAATAATAACAAGTGATAACATGATTCAGGTACATGGATTGTTCAAGTTATATACATTATATAATAAATACATCAAAGAAATATTTTCTAATAATCAAGTTATGGACATTATATAATTAACTAAAAAAATTAATTATATACAATCGACTGAAAAAATAAATATTTAAGACTATAAGAACTGAATTTGGAAATATGGAAAAATTCAAGGTACTCGCCCGAATTAATTTCTGTCCTATCATATTTTCCTTGAGCCGTTCCGAATTCTTCTGCAACAGAAACAAAACAAATGTCAAACCACCAAGAAAATAACCAAAAGCGTCAATCCATGAACAATACTTGCACGTTTTGAGCTATTCTTTATTTGGAAAAACTTCAATTCTCTTTTTTTTGCCCGGTGAATCAACTTGGTCCTCAATTATCTTCCTATCTGTCAAATATTAATGCAGAAGTGAGCATGTATGAGAATACAATACCAAAATTTTAAATCACTGAGATTCGTTCAAATTCAAAGTAGATTTAAAATCGTATCCGCTACTTGTGTGTATAATTTGAGATTTTAAAAATAATTACACCCAAAAGGTTTTGCCTAATTACCAAAGGATCCATTTATTCATTGTCTTGGAATGTACTACATAATTTGATGTGGAGTCATTTCAGCAAACAGATATAGCATTCATCGTCTTAGAATGTACGACATAATTTAATGTAGTCATTTCAGCAAATAGATATAGCGGATAAGAAATACTATTAAATGTAATTACAAACATCCTGGCGTTTGAATTAATTTAGAAAAAACTGAATATTAATTTCTAAATCACCTTGGGTAGTGCGTTTAACAAATAAAGGAAGTAAGTTCAGTTTTGAAAATGATATCCACAACTGGTCTTTTTGTAAGTTTTAAGTTTTAAGAAAAAAATACAAAAGACAACCAAGGTTGACAAAGACAAATACTCAGGTGAGATCATGAAATCACTTTTTATCATTCTCATTTTAGCAATTCATAGGTTACCCAACCCGTTGGATTAGTGGGATTACAGCAATAAACTTGGGATAATAACGGGAAATAATTCAAACTAATAGAAAACAACAAACAGCAAAAAAAGAATAATTAAAAGCAAACAAAAGATGTCGAGACGAGCGAACTCTTTTCTTAAGATTCTTATTGCCCCAGACTACATGCTCACGGTTGAATGACAATGAATCTCCCAAGATACAAAGACGAACGGAGTTGGGCGGAGCAGTCGACCCAGGCAACCTGGCGAACGGGAACTGGGCAGACAACTGAGTAAAACCCTAATTGCAAGACTATATGATGCGTGAGGCAAGTATGAAAATCGTGAGATGCTTATGATTTTCGGATGCCAAAATACACTACAGGAGGGGGGGTATTTATAATGTTAAGAGTACCAATAATTAAGAAAGGATAAACATATGAATTTAGGATTCCTATTCAAATTCCTATTCTTTCTCTCCAAGAAAGATTGAAATATTCTGAAACTGGTCCAAAACGTAAGCCCAGGCCCAGCTAGACTATACAAACCACGAACCACGTGCGCGAAAAATGCGAGAATGGACCGCGGACCCGCGAGCCACGGGCCTCGGGCCTGAGCCGAGCCGTGCCGGGCCGGGCGGGCGGGTGGTGGCGCGCGTTTGGGGGATTCCCCACCCCACTCCACTTGTAACCAATACCCATTTCACTTCATATAATAAAGCCATCCACAAATGGGTCTCCTTCCTATGTGGGACTTTTCCATATACCAAATGGAAATCCCACTCCCTCTTCAACTTCCCAATTTACTTCTTAAATGTCCAATTTTGAAAGTTGATTACTCACTCATCCCATCATGGATTTGTGAAAGTAAATATACCACGTTCATCTACTCGCAACGTAGATTAAGAATATGAAGCTCGTTTTCGAAAACAACGAACTTTCCATATTTGGAATAATTGGACCAAAGTTACCAAAAATAACCTTCTCAAATGTCCAAATCCCCAACAATCTCCCACATGAGTGTAGATCAATGTTATGATGCATGTGACTCAATTTGCTCAGTTTCCACACGAAACGTTACCACATCTGGACAGGTAGCTTTTGACTTTGAACCTTTCCGTAGTGAAATACCATCGGATAAACCCACGACCTAGTTGACTGAGTCATTGAACTATTTCCGAGTCCGAGCCTACCGAGATAATGATACTCACATAGTAACGCTTACGCCAGTTCTGCAAGTTCTATATTGTGTCCATTTTGGGCCTTGGACACTCTTGATTTCGTAAGTGCTTCGGGCGAGGCGGCCACTCCTCTACACTTGAATAGGTGACCTTGTCTATCAGAAGTATCCTGCTATACTTCCACCCTTCAGGTATAGATCGTCATTAAAAGTCTAAGACTTACCCTTATGCCACGGTCATCAGGATATCACTTGGATATGCTCTCTAGGGAAATAGGTTTAGCTCATGGCTAGTTTACCAAGTGTTCGTAAATAGAACAGTCCAAAGTTTAGTTAGCCACATTGAACCAAGTTCTTGGGATCTCCAGTCATCATGGTTGGGTTTCTACTAAGGACCTATTCTTTTGTGTGGACTTTAAGCCCATTCCCTCTAGCATTACATAGAAATTGATCCCGATTTATACTTTTCGTAAACGGATCCGCTAAATTCTCCTTTGAATTCACATAGTCAATGGAAATTATACCTCTCTGATCGTCCACACCTCTCTTTAACAAAAAAATCTAAAAAAGGAAAAAGAGGAGTTTATTACTTAATAACTACAAGAATTTATAACTTATCCTTGTTTATTCATCATCATTTCTCTTTTTATTTTCTTCTTTTTTTTCGGATTTTTTTTTTGGTTTTGTACCCAATGAGATGAGGCACTTAAGTACAAGAGATATACAAAGAGAAATCAACAACTCCAATCGTACGTTGCTACTAGCAACTTACAATATTTTCGATCGAGCACATGGAGCAATTGACGACTCCAAAATGCAAAACAAAATCCTATAGAGAGTGTTCGACGACGAGGCTAGTTGAGGCACTAGTTCTATATAAGCTCAAGGATAGCACGAAGCTAAAGCCGAACAAAGTTCCCAACGAGTCAAATTACCTAAGTACACTAAATCCGATCAAAAATCTAAACTCCTAAGCAATTTATCAAAACCCGCATCACTTCGCCAAGGTTCCAAGCAAAAATAACACACACGTTACTCCAATTAGCACAAGCAAGCATGCAAACAATCTTAAAAGCCTAAAGCGAACTCTAACCACCACCCCACACTTAAAATCTAGCAATGTCCTCATTGCAAATTAAGCTAAATAAAACGGTAAAAAGTGTAGGGAAAAGAGAACGCACCTATCTCCGAGCTTGTGTCAACGCGGTTGTGCGTAAGTCCTCTCCGGGAGTCGAGGCGAGCGATCTACAAGGGGTGGGGGGGGGGGGGGGGGGGGGGGGGTTGCAAAAACAAAATATGAATATATTTATTTTTATTTATTTTTTGTTCTTTTTTTTTTTTGGATTTTTCTCTCTTTTTTTTATTTTTTTTTCCTTTTTTTTACAAATTGGGTTGCCGCCCAATAAGCGCTACTTTAACGTCTATAGCTCGACGGTTTATACAATTGACACTATCCGGGATCCAAGAAGAGGTGGCGATCGTGCCACGCCTTGGTGTTCTCGAGTAGACACATCGGGTGACAAAAATCACCAAGGCGGGCACGTCGGGCAAGCCGAAAGGTCAAACTATCAAGAGCGCGGGCTTGCTTCGGGGGTCGGAAGAGGGAGTAGTCGACCACCCAAACGTGATCATCCCAAAATGGGTCGACGTACTCCTTCGTCTCCCCGACCGTAACCTCCACTCTTGATCAATTAGTCCAGAAGTAAACTCTACTTTGTCAATTAGTCGAAGTAATTCTCCAACGTGTTAATTATCATTTAGTCCAAATGTACTTATACAAGGGTAATGTTACTCCCTAATAAAAATAAAATAAATTAAAAATAAATAAACAACAACAACAACAACAATAATAATTATTATAATTATTATTATTATTATTATTATTATTATTATTATTATTTCCACAACTAACTTCAATTCGATTATTGAACGAACCAAATCATATCTACTTGATTGTTTTCCGAGTTGTATATGAAGATTTGTGGCCTTCTATTCATCCTTCAAACTGAAATCAATCATTAGTAGCCTCTCTCTCTCTCTCTCTCCATTTCTCCTTGATATAAACAAACTCAATTATTTATTTATTTATTAATTTTGTGAAACAAAAAAGGGATCAAAAATGGAATTAGCAGCTCAACGAAGCGGCGAGATATGGGAAGGTTTATACATATATACAATCGAGAGCGCCACCTAAGTCAATTGATTTGAAACTACAAATCTACAATCGAGAGTTCAAGGAAGGTAAAAAAGAGTTTCTCTATTGTCGGAATAGTAATTTTCCTCTTTTATGGGAATAGATATATCCTCTTTCACTTATATACGGTGATGATTTTTGGATTTTCGAATGAAACCAGATTCTGCTTCGGACTTGGTATTGTTATTGTGTTTTTTCTTTTTTTTGGTCTTTGTGTTGCATGCGTGTGTTTTGATGTGTGCCATTGGTCTAGCAACCATAACTCCATGTAATTAAGAGAAATACATGAATATATCCAATTATAGTCAAATGTTCCGCATAAGTTTTGGGACAAAATTAGAGTGAAATAAATCATCTCATGATCTAAATATTCTTTCTTAGTTTTTTTAATTAGAATTTGCTACATTTGTTCACGATATTGCTGTTTATTAATTAGAGTTTGCTACAAATATCTTTCTGGTTTTTCAGTTTGTATATTGTATCCATTCTTCTTCATTTTGTTCATTTTCCTAATATTTTCCTGATCTTATTCTTCATGTATTTCCTTATTCATTTGTATATTAGATATGTTATATATATTTTTAGGTGATGGTTCAATGTTTGAAGTCTAGATCTTTTGTGTATCTATTTTAATATTCAACCGGTTTCTAAGTTTTTGGAATCATTGACTGCTTTCTATTTTTATGCTCATTTTTTTCTGCACCGATATTGAGACGAGTGAGAAATTTGCCTGCAAGTCGATATCTAAGAAGTATTGGGTAAACAGTAATATATTGCGATAATATCGAGAATAATCGAACTAACAGATCTAACGTAATCGAGCAAATATATTATATATAAACATGATAAATATATAATATAATTAAATAACGAAATGGAAGTTAAAAGTTAACCGTCGAGGCGAGCGAACTCTTTCCTTAAGATTCTTATTGCCCCGTACTACGTGCTCACGGTTTGATAGCAATGAACCTCCCAAGATACAACGACGAACGGAGCTGGACGGAGCAGACAGTCTAGTCAACCTGGCGAACGAGAATTGGGCAGACAACTGACAAAAACCTAACTGCAAACTATATGATGCGTGAGGTAGGTAGGATTATGATATGTATGCGACAACTCTCTTAGAAACATGTTTTGATGTATGCAAAAGTATTTTTACACTATGTGGGAGTTGGTATTTATAGATATGAGGGACCCTTAAATAAGGTAGGAAATCTATAGGAATTAGGATTCCTAATACAAGACAATCTTCTTATCTTACTCAATAAGAAAGACTTAGAAGCTTCCAGAAGAGGCCCAAACTAATTAAAGCCCAAAGAATTAAATAGTTTGTGGTACACCATCTCTAATAATTTAATTTCCATAAAATAATGAATAACATTCATGTATAGGACATTTCCTATCTACTTAGGAAATTCCTCACCCCCATTACCTTCCAAATGTCCAACCTTGGTCATTGACTTTTCACTCACCCAAATACGGATTTGTGAAAGTAAATATACCACAATAATCTACTCGAAACGTAGATTAATAAATTTGTGAAAGTAAATATACCACAATAATCTACTCGAAACGTAGATTAACAATTTGACATCCGTTTACAAAATTAACGACCCGTCTACATTTGAAATATTTGGTCAAAGTTACCATATATAACTTTACCAAATCCAATTTCCCTAACAAGAAGATGCTTAGAATAGTTATGGATATTAAAGATGTGAGGAGAGAGGTTGAGATCATGAAGCGTATGCCTTAACACCCGAATATCGCAATCTTAAAGTACACTTATGAAGATGAAAATGCGATATATATTGTAATGGAATTGTGTGTAGAAGGTAAATTGTTTGACCGGATTAAACTGAATGGGCAGCGACCCACGTCATGAAGACCATATTTGAAGTAGTTCAAGTTAAAATACCAAAAAATTAATATTTATTTACTTATTGAGTTTATTGGGGTTGGGAATATTTTTTTGTTTGTTATTTAGATATTGTGTTATTATCAATGAAATCTATTTGTTCTCTACTTGATGAATTTATTTTACTATGCTTTCTTATTTTTTACAGTGGTTATACATTTTAAATTGTTAGTGAAAAATAATTTTAGACTTCAGAATAAACAATACAAAAAACAACCCTCTCTCTTGTGATTTAAAAGGCAAGAGGCACTCCAAGGTGCTGAGCACTCCAAACGCCTGGGCACTCGCCTCAACGAAATGAGACACTATAATATATATATATATATATATATATATATATATATATATATATATATATATATATATATATATATATATATATATATATATATATATATATATATATATATAATAGACAAATAAGTACAAAACTCAGAGTTTTAAGAAGATATAACTGTCAAGGAATTAATAGCTAAATTAGGATAATTAGTAAATTAATGTTTATATAGAAGTTTACCTAATTTAATGACTTAAAAATCAAATCTGGCAGATTGTAAATAATTAGTTGATTTTGTGGTTTGGAAATCATCTTTGAATGATTGTAATTAATTAGCTTACATCCTCACATCTTGTAATTAGTGGCTGATCTCTGGGTCCAATTATTAAAATGAGTCTGTAGGGCCAAATTTCAGTCACTTAGATTTTGATCTAATAGATATAAATTGGATGGAGGATGGTTGACTAATAAACATATATAATGTATTTTTGTATACTTGTACTACTAACTGTGCATCATTGGGCATGTAAATGTGCATTAACAAACTATTAAATGTGCAATAACATGCGTCTAAGTGTGCAGTGAATTTATATTTTTTATTATTTGGTTTTTCGCAATAATTTCAGTTAGAATTTTTAAATGTACAAATTTGTTGGGAAATATGGTATGGGTATTGTTTCTTAGGACGCAAGAAATAATATGGTACAATTTATTTTGGCAATATTTATATTTTTGGGTCAATTCCCATATAGACCATTAGTGAAATATCTTTTCCCAAATAAGCCGTTGAAATCTCAACTTCCCATTTAATCCAGATATTATATAAGAGTACTAAATTACCCTTTATAACTATTTTATTTTGTTCTTCAAAAATTCAGAACTACTCGTGTAAAATTCAGAACTACTCATGTACATTCAAAAATACTCGTGTAAATTCAAAACTAATTGTGTAAATTCAAAACTACTCGTGTAAAATTCAGAACTATTTTTCAAAAATTCAGAACTAACCGTGTAAATTTTGGAAAATTACACACTACTTCGCATAGTTTTTGGGAAATTACATACCTATCGCATAATTTCTTGAGAAATTAGGTACTACTTTGCATAAATTGCATACTACTTTACGAAAATTTTGAAAAATTATAAACTACTTTGCATAAATTGCATACTACTTCACAAAATTTTTGGAAAATTACAAACTACTTTGCACGATTTTTGGAAAAATTACATACTACTTCACCCTTGTGTTCATTCTAATTAGAAAAAAGAAAAAGGAAAAAAAAAAAGATTTCCCAGGAGTATATTCGTTAGCACTAGTACAAGTTGCAATCTGTTCACAGTTATATGAGTTTGTTGTCAATATTCATTCTCAAACCATAAGTTGCAATCTGTTCACAATTATTAGATATTGGACTTCTTTTAAGCCCAAAACAAACAAATGGAATCGGGTCTACAACACAAGGCCCAAAAACCTTTCTTCTTCACAATTGAGCAGCCGCCATTAACGTGAGACTGCAGCAAACTTCAAGATCTCCATGGATCTGGTCCATTCACCATCGCCAAGTCCGTTTGCCGCGAGAATTATCGGTGAACGGCGCACAACGGCAGCAACTGCAACCCTCCATAGACGCCGCTGCGTGAGCAGCCTGCTCGCAGACCACCGCCTCCGATTTAGCTCCATCTCCGCCTCGAAGCTCCACCGCAAGCGGCCAGATTCGGCGCCACACGCCGCCGTCAGAAAACCGGCGGTCTACAGCTTTCTCCTCTGTCCATCACCAAAAATCGGCCGAGATTAAAAGACGCCCTAATTGCCTGGTCGAAGGATTTCTCCACCTTCTGGAAATTATTGATCCGCAGAATTAAATATTAGGGAATAATCCTGATTTGGATAATTATATATATTAATTAGGTTTTTTAAGGTGTAGGGGTAGTTTTGAGAGTTCAGATATAATTTTTGATCAAAAGGGAAGTATTTGGATTATATAGGAATAAAAAGAATCAATGGATTAAATGAGAATTGACCCTAATTGTTTGGTAGTATACGGTAATTTACCCTATATTTTTTGAGCCTTACAGAGAGATTTAATTAGAGGGGAATTATTAATTGAGGAGAGAGAGATATATAAATGATGTAATTTATATTAGCTAATAATATTAATGTTCATTTAAATATTAATTGATGCATATTTAAATATCTATTGATGCACATTTAAAAAGTCAAAGATGTATTTGTCATCCAAACTAATTTATATCCATTGGATTTAATATATTGGATGGTTGTGATTTGGCCCTACGGACTCATTATAAGAAATGAACCCATTGGATCCACTCCCCTATATATATATATA
>BMAC01000393.1:43010-64803 GCA_014905375.1 Phtheirospermum japonicum | reverse complement strand
GTTATGTGAAACTAATGATTTTTGCCAACCATGGCATTCTCATATTTCGTTTGCCTGATATTATTAACGTATCTGAGCCTCAAGTTATGTTAGACAGAGATTTGATTATTTTTATAATTTTCTCTTGATTTTTTTAAGGTTTGATTTAATGGATCTACATTTTAAATATTTTTTTATAATTCTTTTTTATGTTTACTTAATTATATACTTTGTTTGTTATACTAATGCCAGTGATATATAAGGTGAGAGGTGCCCCCGAGGCGCTGAGACCTCCAAATGCGGCGCTCGCCTGACCGAAGTGAGACACTCTAATAAAAAAAAGTTATTAATTATATATATATATATATATATATATATATATATATATAATATATATGTGGTGATATATGTGTGTGTGTGTGTGTGTGTGTGTGTATGTATGCATATATATATATATGTACGTATGTATAATCGCAGAGGAATTAATAGCTTAATTTGGATAATTAGTGAATAAATATTTATATGAAAGTTTACTTAATGTAATGACCTCAAAATCAGCTCTAACAGATTGTAAATAATTAGCTGATTTAGTAGCCTGAAAATTAGCTTTTAGCTAATATCAGCCTAATAGTTTGTAACTAATTAGTATATATATGAGAATTCTCTAACATGATTTCTCTTCTATGTTTTGTTTGAAAACTGAAGAATTAAACCTTAAGAATTACGGTTGCCCCTTATTTGCACATGGCGCTCGCCTAAGGCGCCTCACACCTCATGTGAGATGTTGCCTTTGTTAAACTTGCTTCGCCTCACATGTACAAGGTGCTGAGACCTTCAAACACCTCGCCTAGCACCTAGGCGAAGCTTTTTTAATCACTAGCTACTACATATTTCTGTTAAGCGAACCTTTTTTTATGTTTCAAAAGGTTTAGCACTAAAACAAGAATATCACACTTCATCTGAGGAAAGTTTGTGTAGAAAATTGTTGTATTCCATTTATTAGAGAAAAAAAATAATCAAGAGAGAAATAATTTTTATATTTTTTTAAATGCAATTTTGGTGGTTGTTATAGTTAATATGTCTTCAAGCCTATATATTTATTTATTCTCATTTCTTCGGTTGCATCATTAAGTATACTCTTAACATTACACAGGGCTGAGGTATTGGATGAAACATAAACAATAATTAATCAACAAACAAGTAACCACGTCCCATAGTGAACACGAAGTGTTATCTTCAAACCCTAATAAAAACCAAATAAAATGAAAATGAAAATGTTCATATACGACAACTGAGTTGGCTGCTTGGAGCAGGTTCTAATAGAATTTACAGTTTCTCTCAGCGAGGCCGTTGCGTTTTCCAGTGATGTACTCTAACAAATTAAGAAATTTAGTGACAAAATTGTCGAGGTGAGAATACACCTTTCACCATTCCCACTCAAAAAATCGATATCAAAAACACGCAAAGATCAGCAAACCAAAGACAAAAAAAGGGAACTATCGTACCCTATAATACTAAAATCGCATCAAATATCCAATAGCACGCCTGCCTCTTCTTGTTCCAGAACTCGCTGGACATTCGCCATTCGTGATTTTCATACTCTTCTAAAACTGACAGAAAAAACAAGCCAAGAATGCTACGCTCGCCTTGAAATTGACTATCAAGTATACACTTAAAAACCAGTCCAAACTCAATAATTCTTTGCCTACACCGTAAGCCAGAGGCAAGACACCATTGAATTTAACCACGAACCTATGAGCCGATCAACCATGAATCCAGCCTCGGAGACCGAAAATCATTTTTGGGTCAAAGACTTATATTGCGGACATCAAAACTCGGCCACCACCGCTCATCTTCCTCAGATCGTTGGCAATGTAACCTCTGCTCGATAACCCAACAAACCCCAACACCTAAAAAGTCGCTCTGCCCAAAACTCTCATCGTCGTTCACTGCCACTCGCTCGCCACTTCGATTGACTGGATTTATAAAATTTAGGTTTCTAATTGGCATCAAAAACTTGATTGAATTAGGAAAATTCTCAAAAACTCTTCTTTGTTTCGAAAGCTGGGGAAGAAGGGAGTAACCGGAAAGAGGTGAAAAAAGCCCTCTGGACACCATGTTCCTCCGCGCCCACCCAAAGCTGCCATGAGAATTCAAACAGACATACCCACATCGTAAAATCGAAGACTTTGCTCAGAAATACGATACACCCACACTTAATTATAGATATAAATTAACAAGTGATTGGTAGCTAAATCTGGCCCCAATAGGTCAGGAATTGGGCTACAAATTTGATTCTAGGATATGAGATAACAAAATTCATGTGAATCAACTCGCAAGTCGAGAAAATTATAAAACATACTAAGATAGAGTAAACTCGCGTTTTCAGCTAAAACCTAGAGTTAATTTACTTTGAATCTCCACAAAATCAGAAAACTTGAAAATCTCCACTTAAAATCGAGCTTAGCCAGGCCTCGGATCAACCTCACCACCGTCAATTTCCCTTAGTGTTTTACATGTAATTGTGGTGTTCTTCTCGCATTTTTAATTAGGGTTTTATATTTTTTTTAGTAGTTTTGAGTCAAGTTTTTGTTAGACTATTCGTTTATTTTCTCATTTCATTATTTTTTGTGTTTCTTTTTGATTTTATACTTAATTTGGTTAATTGGTTAAATTAATTTGAGGCTTGGTGTAATTCTTGGGTTTTATGTTCAAAATTCTCTTTTCATAGGTGTCTCAATAACTTGAATTCCAGCTAAGGCATGGAGTCCCAAAACTCAATCCAAGCCGTGCCAAAATGTGCCAAAATTTGTGTCAAGAGCAAGCTCCTAAATGGCCAAACATTCTGGAATGATAGCCAAGGCATGCCCAGCAAAGCCAAATCCCGCGTCAGCCCCCTTGGGGCATGATGGCGCACTCCAGGCGATGTCACACCCCACGCCAGCACCGCTTGGCGCCATGCCTTGCTCCCATATTCACGCTAATATGCGCGCCAGCGTTTGCCAAGCCCGTTGCCAGCGCTTGCCAATTCCCGCGCGCCAGCGCGACTGCAATGCCACGCCAGGCAGCGCCACACTACGCCCATGCCTTGGCGCCCGCGCATTGCCAACCCAGGCCAACAGCCGCGCCAACGCCAATGCTAACCCAAGCCAAGTCGCGCTAGCAGCAATGCCAGGGGGGTAATTTCGGGTCAAACCCGGAAAATAAAGCCTTTAAAGGCTAATTTGACCCCTTTACCATTAAAACTAGTCTAGTATAAATAGATAGAATTCTCATTAGCTAGAAAAATCCCCCATTCTCCCAACCCTTGTATGGTTTTGACATTTATTTTCTCTCTCTAGTTCTTAGACTTAATTTCAAACTTTTCCTTGGGTTTGTAAGCTCAAGAAGAATTCAAGTCATCACTTGGATTTTTATTTTGGATTGCAACATTCAAGTTTGTTATTCCTTTCTTTAATTCAAGTAAGTTTTCCTTTATTTTTCTTGTTCTTCAATTTCAAGCTTGCTCTTCAATTTATGCATTTTGCCTTAGCTCTTAGATTGGTAGTTGGATTTTGTGATTTGGCTACGTGATCTAGGTGAGTGACATACCAAGATCATAGATCGGGTCCTGATCGTTCTTATTTGTAGTATTTCATATGTTTTAATTTGGTTTTTATTTTCATGCATAGTGTTGAAGAATTTATTCTTGGCAATAATTCCTTTTTTGTTATTTGCCTTTCTTGGGCACAAAATAAGTTAGAAAACTAGATTTAGGAATATATTGTGTTTCCTAGTTTATGTACAAGACTTTAATTATTCCTAGATTGTGATTAGAATTTTTTTTTAGGTATTTACCAAGTTTAGGATTCTAGGATTGTCTATTTAAGACAAAGAATCCTAAAGCTTGTGTGTACGTTTTTTAAGCACGGGATTTTGAGGAGAGAAGAACGATGCAAGACGCACGGCAAAGCAAGGAAGAGCACGAAGAACTACTTGGAGCCATTGATCGAGATCGATAAGTTATTCGAAGTTGCGTGACCAACGGAGAAGATCTTGCCATTCCGACAACAAGTATTTAGTATCATGTTTATGATATTCTAGTTTTCATATATTGCTTAATATTTTTGTATTGATCGAAAAACAAGGAAGCAATATAGTTTTTGGGTTTGTACACCCAAGTTCACAAGTACTTTTACTTGTGAACTGAATTTGTTTAATCGTGTTCTCGTATTTTAATTCCGCTGCATATATTTATTTTACTCTGGTCGATGTTGTTAACCAGTGTTGTTAAACATTGAATAACAACATCGTAAAACTGTGACTTATTTTCAAAACCATAGACCTTCAAATTTAAACAATTGGTATCAGAGCGGGTTACTTAACCTTTTAAGTACTGATCCTTATTTGTCTAGGTACTATGGATACTCCGAGGAAGAAGAGCATGGTTGCTACAGAGGATGTCAATGATTACGAGTCAACTGAACATGATCCATCCTTATTTACCAATGTTGTGTGGGACGACGATGTCCATGTTGGTATCCTTGAAACCAACATCGTGTGCCTGAATGCAGAAACAACTGATTATCAAGAGGAATACGAGAAACTAAGTGTTGATCACCAGAGATTGTTTGTTAGTTGGGGAAAAGAGGTAATCAAGGTGAAAGATCTCGTGAAAGAAGTAGAAAAGATTACCAAAGAAAAGGAGGATCAGCTCGACACTATTGTCCGCTTGGAAACGGCGCTCACCAATAAGGATGCTGAGCTAGAAAAGGTGAAAATCGAGCTGAAGAAGGTCCAAGAAACCATCTCAAATCTCAACAAAGGCAAGGCCACGGTGGATGAGATTCTGGAATCGAGTATCCCGAATTGTTCAAAACACGGGATTGGATACAAGCATGTTCAAAAGCCAAATTCAAATCAAAATGTGAAGTCGTCCAAACACCACAAGAGAAGAAGAAGACAATATGTGTGCCATCACTGTGGTGAACCAGGTCACATACGACCATACTGCTGGAAGCTAGTTGGCAAGCAAACCCATTTTAAAAGGTCGAAGCTGACTGCTGAATCCCATGTTGGTTCCCGTGTTACCAACATCAATACCAACACCAGGTTAAAACAAGTTTGGGTCAAGAAAACTGATATCAAGTGCAATATGATCTGTACCTCCCTGAAATCCCATGTCCCTGGAGCCTGGTACTTCGATAGTGGATGCTCTAAGCACATGACCGGCTCGGAAGATCTCCTCTCGAATATTGTCAAGTTTCAAGGAGGAAAGATTAAGTATGGTGGAGGAGAAAATGGCCAAATCATTGGCCAAGGAACCCTTCATGTACCTGGTATTGCAAAGCTTGAGAACGTGTTGCTGGTTAAAGGTTTAACGGCGAACTTGATAAGTATTAGCCAACTGTGCGATGGTGGTTTCAATGTCAAGTTCACTCGTGAAAGATGAGAAGTTTATGACGAAGGCAATGCATGTATTCTCATTGATCAGAGGACCTCAGATAATTGCTATCAAATCAATGGTGATGTGTTCTGCAAGCTGTCTTAATTGAGTGATGCCGAGGTGTGGCATCAAAAGCTCGGACATGTCAATTACAAGATGATGGAAAGTTTAGTAAAAAAGGATGCTGTTTTCGGACTACCTAAGCTCAACATAAAAAACATTCCAGTTTGCGAGGCATGCCAGAAAGGTAAGCAAGTCAGGGTGCCACATCCAATAGTACAAAGTCTCACTACCTCATATTGTTTCGAACTCCTTCATATGGACCTTTTGGACCACTTGAAGTTGAGAGCCTTGGTGGTAAAAGGTATGTTCTTGTGCTTGTAGATGATTTTTCCCGCTKTACTTGGGTAGAGTTTTTAAAAGAAAAATCTGAGACTTTTAAAATATTTAAAAAACTTGCAAAAAGGTTGTGTGTGCAATTTGGTGTGAGCATTGGTAGGATTAGGTCTGATCATGGAAAAGAATTTGATAATGCATCCTTTTCAAAATATTATTCCAAAGTTAGTATAACTCATGAACTTTCTTCACCCATCACCTCCCAACAAAATAAGATAGTCGAACGCAAAAATAGATCTCTTATAGAAATGTCTAGGACTATGCTTATTTCAAATGGGGTTACTAAATGTTTTTGGGCAGAAGCAATGAACACTGCATGCCATATAATTAATAGGGTGTATTTTACACCAGGATCTTGTGTTACTCCCTATGAATTATTGATGGATAAAAAGCCAAATTTGAGTGATTTTCATATTCTTGGGTGCATTTGTTATGTGCTAAATGATAGAAATCATCTTGCTTCAAAGAGTGATAAATGTGTTTTCATGGGATACTCTCGAAATAATCATGCATATAGAGTGTTTAATCTTAGAACGTGTTGCATGATTGAGTCGGTTAACGTCAAGTTTGATGATTTGATGATTGGTTTTAAACCTGCTGAGGAGGATGATCTGGTTTATGATCAAAATCCTCAAAATAATGTCACACTTCCTGTAGATGAAAGTGCAGGTATTGAAAACAGAGATGCAGGTGCTGAACCCAGAGATTTGAGTGATGTTGGTAACAATGTTGATATGGGGATAACAACATCAGAACCAACATCAACTTCAGCCGCCGCAAAATCAGATTCTAATCCAAGTGTGGAGAATCCAGCTGAACCCATTGACTTGAGCCAGAGAAATATTCCTTCAAGAATTCAGAAGAATCATCCTATGAGCCAAATCATTGGAGATCTCGATGAAAGAACTACAAGAAAGCGACAAATAAATTTCAAAGAGATGGTAAGGTTTGTTTGCTTGTTTACTAATTGTTCTAAAACTCGAGAATCTTTGTATTTTTCCAAAACAGAGCCCAAGCGAGTAGAGGATGTTCTTAAAGTCGAGTATATTGCAGTTGGAAGTGCTTGTATACAGTTATTGTGGATGAACCAAATGATAGAGGACTACGGTCTACATAGAAGAACATTGACTGTGCTCTCTGATACTTCCAGTGCCATTGATATCTCGAAAAATCTGGTCCAGCTTTCTCGAATCAAACACATTGACATAAGGTACCACTTTATTCGAGATTTGGTTGAGAGGAAGATATTTAGCCTTGAGCATATAGGAACAGTCAATCATCTTGCTGACATCTTCACGAAGGCATTAGATTACGAGACCTTCTCTCGTTTGAGAAGAGATCTCGGTATGTGCATTGTCTAACCAATGTTGGTTTGTGATGTTGTGACACCTATTATCAACATCAGTCACAACATCTGTATACTTTTGCATGCATTTTTATCTTTCTTTTCATACATAATCCTAATGCATTGAGTTTGATTGAAAGTGCGATAAGGTCCTGTGTTGCAATAAAAGTGATAGCAAAAAGACCAACCTCTTCGATTAGGTGATTGTGGGGCTTGCCCGCAGAAACTTGTTTTCTCCCAGGTCCAAAAACAAGAGGTGTTAACAGCAATAGCTGAAGATCAAAAAATTCAAATCCCTTGAAGGATGAAGTAAATCTGGATACAAAAAGATCCAATCTTTAAATCTCACCTTCTTGAGAGATCTTGACGTAGTCATTAACTTGGGTTAAGGGGTAAGCTTCCATTGACTTCACCTGAGGTAATGTTGATTAATGATGTTGTCAGTAATAAAAAGCAACATTGGATCAAGTCACTGAAATCATAATGTGTTCTTTTTAACCTTTTCAGATCATGAATTTTAGGCATCCCGTAGGACATTCATACTTTGTGAAGATGCCATCTTGATGTGCATTCTGTTGTTTGTGTTCGTGTCTATCTTGAATTCTCTTAATCTTGTTTTGAATCTTGCCAACCGCGTGTTTCAGTGGAGTTGTAATCGGACGGTTGGACAGGTATTAAAGATATTGATTTGGTGAGTGAGGAATTGCTTTGAAAAGGCGTTGTTCAACTATGGTGATGGTTTATAAAAATCTAGCTCTATCTCGGTTTTAATTTGTAGTTGGGATTTATGATTTTTACTCTCCAAATAAGAGATAGTGAGCTGTTTAAGCATAAGGATCGTGTGTCTTGTTTTGAGAAAGAGTGGGGGAGTTATTTTTTAACTTTACTTTGTTCATCCCCTTCTTTTATCTATTGACAAAGTTAAGGTTTTTACTTTTTCTTTCTCCAAATTCTACTGCCTACGAAGAAACATACTGTGCGTCTAGATAAAAGAAAATTCCACCCAAAGAGAGAAAAGAAGAAGTCCAAAGCTGTCGGGTCAGCCCATGTTGGTTCTGGTATTGTGACACTGAAACCAACATCCCCTGAAAATAATCCTGCCTCCTCTCCAAGCTCTGATTCTGATAATGTTCCATCTACCAGTGCACCGATGTCAACATTTGCCTCCCACCACTTTGCTAGCTCTGATGAGGCTCCATCTCAAGCCGTCGAGATTGAAGACATGGAACCAATCTCCATGAGGTTCTTGACGAGTGAAGCTGAGGAGCTGTTCTTGTGAAGCAGAATCTGATTAACTTCTTTAGACACTGTGGTGCCTCTTCGAGCTGGTGTCATGTCTGGTGTTGGTTCTGGTATTCCCAACATCAGTACCAACATGGTTCATTTTTCTGCTCCGTTTGTCCTAGCCTATATTACTTTATTTGGTAACCAGGTTGCACAACACCAGGCGCTTCGGGACTCGTTTGTTGAAATCCTTTTTCTTTAAGAACAAAAAGGGAGAGACGAATGTAGAAGACGCTGCTGTGAATGTGGTTCGTTTTTGTTTGTTTTAAACAATGGTTACTTCATTTAGGGGGAGCTTCTAATTTAGGGGGAGTTTTTATTCTTTTGATCATTTTCATGCGTCTTGGGTATTTTGTCCAGAAAGGCAAAAGAGGGGGATTGTTGAGGAATTTATTCTTGGCAATAATTCTTTTTTTGTTATTTGCCTTTCTTGGGCACAAAATAAGTTAGGAAACTAGATTTAGGAATATATTGTGTTTTCTAGTTTATGTACAAGACTTTAATTATTCCTAGATTGTGATTAGGGTTTATATTTTGGTATTCACCAAGTTTAGGATTCTAGGATTGTCTATTTAAGACAAAGAATCCTAAAGCTTGTGTGTAAATTTTTTAAGCACGGGATTTTGAGTAGAGAAGAACGACGCAAGACGCACGGCAAAGCAAGAAAGAACACGAAGAACTACTTGGAGCCATTGATCGAGATCGACAAGTTATTCGAAGTTGCGTGACCAACGGAGAAGGTCTTGCCATTCCGAAAACAAGTATTTAGTATCATGTTTATGATATTCTAGTTTTCATATATTGCTTAATATTTTTGTATTGATCGAAAAACAAGGAAGCAATATAGTTTTCGGGTTTGTACACCCAAGTTCACAAGTACTTTTACTTGTGAACTGAATTTGTTCAATCGTGTTTTCGTATTTTAATTCCGCTGCATATATTTATTTTACTCTAGTCGATGTTAACAACATCGTAAAACTGTGACATATTTTCAAAACCATAGACCTTCAAATTTAACACATAGTTTTATGTTGAATCCTAGATCTACTCTTCGTTTCTAGTTATTTCTCGTAAAATCTTTAACTTTCACATCAACTTTTATTGCTCTTTTTATTGGTACTTTCGATTTTGGTTTTTATTTTCATGCATAGTTTTATGTTGAATCCTAGATCTACTCTTCGTTTCTAGTTATTTCTCGTAAAATTTTTAATTTTCACGTCAACTTTTATTGCTCTTTCTATTGATACTTTCGATTTTCGTTATTTCGCATTATTAAAGTTTTCATGTTCATGCGAGTATAGTTGTACCTTAGGTTGTTCTAGTTGTACTTTGTTATTTCCTTGCTTTTTATTGCTTATTTTCATTATTACTTGCAATTTCAATACGACATACGCACGAGGCATACGAGAAACTTGCATTTACTTTCATAGATAGTCGTAGATTCATCTAGTTTCCATTTATTTCCGCTTTCCGTTAATTTCAAAAAGCTAAAAACCCATTGATCTCTAGAATCAATCAAATTCCGATAATACCAAGCCATGAACCTCTTATATTTTCATCACCACTAAGACTCTAGACTTCACTTAGCTCTGAGAACCACCATATCCTCCAGCAAAGATTAAATCCCGTTGAACTCCAAAAACTCATTAAAGTCATAACTTCAGCCATCCAAGGACCAAAATTACACATCTCGCGCATCTTCAATCATTTGGTAGCTGGTCCCTTCCATGAATCTTGGTGTGTGACGGAGTGTTGTAAACTTTCTGTGAAAAGTGTGAGAGATTGTGGTGAGGGAGAGATAGAGGAGCGATTTAGAGTTTGTAAATGATCTTGGTTCAGTTTTGTATTTATTATTATTTATGTTAATAATATGGATGGTTTAGAAATCCATGTTGGGGATTTGGACATTTCGGAGGGTATTTTTGGTAACTTTGGTCCAATATTCCAAGTATGGAAAGTTCGTTGTTTTCAAAAACGAGCTTCATATTCTTAATCTACGTTGTGATTAGATGAACGTGGTATATTTACTTTCACAAATCCATGATGGAATGAGTGAGTAATCAATGTTCAAAGTTGGACATTTAAGAAGTAAATTTGGAAGTTGAAGAGGGAGTGGGATTTCCATTTGGTATATGGAAAGTCCCACATAGGAAGGAGACCAATTTGTGGATGACTTTATTAAATGAAGTGAAATGGGTATTGGTTACAAGTTGAGTGGGGTGGGGAACCCCCCCACACGCGCGCCACCATCCGCCCGCCCAGCACGGCACGGCACGGCTCGGGCTCGGGCCGTGGCCGTGGCTCGCAGTCCACGTCCATTCTCGCATTTTTCGCGCACGTGGTTCATGGTTCGTGGTTCGTATAGTCTAGATGGGCCTGGGCTTACGTTTTGGATCAGTTTCAGAATATTTCAGTCTTTCTTGGAGAGAAAGAATAGGAATTTGACTTGTATAGGAATCCTAATTCCTATGTTTATCCTTCCTTAATTATTGATCCTCTTACAAATATAAATACCCCCCTCCTGTATTTTATTTTAGCATCCAAAAATCATAAGCATCTCACGATTTTCATACTTGCCTCACGCATCATATAGTCTTGCAATTAGGGTTTTGCTCAGTTGTCTGCCCAGTTCTCGTTCGCCAGGTTGCCTGGGTCGACTGCTCCGCCCAGCTCCGTTCATCATTGTATCTTGGGAGATTCATTGCCATTCAACCGTGAGCACGTAGTCCGGGGCAATAAGAATCTTAAGGAAAGAGTTCGCTCGCCTCGACATCTTTTGTTTGCTTTTAGTTATTCTGTTCTTGTTGTTTGCTGTTTTTTATTAGTTTGAATTATTCCCCGTTGTTATCCCAAGCTTACTGCTGTAATCCCAATAGCTTAAGATTCTTATTTTTAATTTGAACTGATAGATACCACGTCTGCAACGAACAACTCGATGCTGCCTACTTCAACCTCCTCGATTGCGCCCTCCATGACAAACTTGACTGCACCTGCTAGTACGAACTCCTCGATGCCCTCCTTCAGCACTGGTTCATCCGGTCTGTTCTCTGGCGGTCCCTCGCAGTCTGCTTCACTCACCTTTGGATCCGGTTCTGGCTCGATTCCTTTCGGTACTGCGATTCCCGCCACTGTTGCTGCACATGCCGAACGCCCTGAGAAGTTTAATGGTCATAATTTTAAAACTTGGCAACAAAAGATGGGTTTTTATTTAACTACCTTGAATTTGTCTCGATTTCTGATTGAGGATGCACCTGTTGTGAGTGCTGACGATACGAGTTTCGATCGTAGAGTCGCCCTTGATGCGTGGACACAAGGGGACTATCTATGCAGGCATTATATCCTGAATGGATTGGACAATGTGCTATATGGGTTTTATAGTTCGATCAAGAGTACCGCTAAAGAACTATGGACGTCCTTAGAAAATAAGTACAAGGTGGATGACATCGGCACGAAGAAGTTTATTGTCGAACGGTTCTTGGAGTTTGTCATGGTTGATTTGAAAACTGTGATGAGTCAAATCCAAGAGTTGCAAATGATTTTTCAAAGCATACGTGCTAAAGGTATGCACGTGTATGAAAACTTCCAAGTGATGGCTATTGTTGAGAAGATACCACCGAGTTGGAGAGATTTCAAGTACTATCTCAAGCACAAGTCAAAGCAAATGACTTTGGAGAAGCTAATTGTCAAGCTGCGTGTCGAGGAAGGAAATAGACAATCCAAGATGAAGTACGGTAAGACCTCGATGATGGAGGCAAAAGCTCACTTGGCGGAAGCTGATTCTGGGAAAAAGCGCAAGCACCAAGGCCAAGTGAATCAGAAGAAGGCCAAGAGGTTCGAAGGCAACTGCCACAACTGTGGTAAGCCTGGACACATGAAGAAAGATTGCCGAAAACCACGCAAGGACAGTCGGAATGCAGCAAACGTCATCACTGAAGAGATGTCCGAGCTAGATCTTTACGTGGTTGTGATGGAGGCTAACTTGGTTGATAATGGTTCATAGATACTGGAGCAACTTGTCACGTTTGCTCTGATCGAGAGGTATTTTCTAACTATACCCCTGTTTCTGAAAGGAGTCTCCATATGGGTAACTCATCGACTGCTGAAGTTGGTAAGGTGCTGCTGAAGATGACGTCTGGTCTAGAATTGACTCTGAAGGATGTGCTGCATATTCCTGATATTAGGAAGAATCTTGTTTCTGGGTCCCTGCTTGTCCAACATGGGTTTAGGCTAGTTTTTGAGTCTGGTCAAGTTGTTCTCACTAAGAGTGGGAAGTTTCTAGCTAAAGGTCACCTCGAGAAGGGACTTTTTAAGTTGAATGTAATGGCTAAATGCCTAGTTATTAATAATAAAATCATTGCTTCTTCGTATGTTGTTGAGTCATGTGATTTATGGCATGTTAGACTCGGACACGTCAACTTTAAACCAATTAAGAAATTGGTAAAGGCAAATTTACTAAACAACATAAAGTTTGACTCAAAACACAAGTGTAAAATTTGTGTTGAAGCAAAAATGGTAAAAGCTTCTTTTAACTCGGTTGAAAGAAGTTCGACTCTTCTAGAGTTAATTCACACTGATATTTGTGATATGAAACTTGTGCAAACTAGAGGTGGTAAAAAGTATTTTATTACTTTTATTGATGACTGCACAAGGTTTTGCCATGTTTATTTATTAAGTGGCAAGGATGAAGCAATTGATGCGTTTAAAGTCTTCAAGAATGAAGTTGAAAATCAATTGAACTCACGAATTAAGACAATTCGAAGTGATCGAGGTGGAGAGTATGTTTCTCCGTTCCAAGAGTTGTGTGCTGAATACGGTATAATTCATCAAACGGCTGCTCCCTATACACCTCAATCAAATGGCGTTGCTGAACGCAAGAATTGAACTTTGAAGGAGATGATGAATGTCCTCCTTATTAGTTCTGGGCTACCTCCTAACATGTGGGGGGAGGCGATTCTCTCTTCCAATTACATATTGAATCGGTTACCCCACACGGGAAGAGATAAGACTCCATATGAAYTATGRAAAGGTAAGGYTCCRGCCTACTGTCATCTTAAAGTGTGGGGGTGYTTAGMTAAGGTAAGRGTGCCTGAACCTAAGCAAGTGAAGATAGGATCGAAGACGGTTGATTGCATCTTCATTGGATATGCAAAGAATAGCTCTGCATATAGATTTCTAGTGCATAGGTCTGAGATACCTGATGTAGTTGAGGGAACTACTATAGAGTCTAGAACTGTAGTGTTCTTTGAACACATATATCCTTGCAAGGAAAGGAACGAGATTTCCTCTAAAATAACTCATGAAGATGAACCGCCTGAAGTTCGAAGTGAATCACAAGATAGTGATGGTGGCGAACTTAGGCGAAGCAATAGGACTAAGATTGCAAAGACGTTTGAACCGAAGTTCATGATCTATATGTTAGATAACGAACCTCGCTCCATTCAAGAAGCATTGTCTAGTCCTGACGCTTCTATGTGGAAGGAAGCTATAAATTCAGAGATTGATTCCATTATGCAGAATCATACTTGGGAACTGTCGGATCTTCCTCAAGGAACTAAACCTCTTGGTTGCAAGTGGGTTCTTAGGAAGAAGTATAGAGCTGATGGCTCCATTGATAAGTAAAAAGCTAGGCTAGTGGCCAAAGGCTTTAAACAAAAATAAGGATATGACTTCTTCGATACCTACTCACCTGTAACGAGAATCACTTCGATTAGAGTGATTTTGGCGATTGCTGCACTGCACAATCTTGAGACTCACAAAATGGATGTGAAAACAGCATTTCTGAATGGTGAGCTAGACGAAGAGATTTATATGGAACAACCTGAAGGGTTTGTAGTTCCGGGTCAAGAGAAAAAGGTGTGTAGACTTGTTAAATCATTGTATGGGTTGAAACAAGCACCAAAGCAGTGGCATATCAAGTTTGATACTGTGATGTTGTCCAATGGCTTTCGTACAAATGAATGTGATAAGTGTGTTTATGTGAAAAACACACTTAGTTCCTTTGTCATTGTTTGTCTATATTGATTTGTACTTTTTTGTACGCATTTTTGTTACCTTTTTGTATTGTGTTTGCATGTGTTTTGCTTGCATTTATGGGTATTAGGAGACATTTTGGCCTATTTTGTTAGTTTTAGTTTTTGTAGTGTTTTCTTTGTTTTTAGTAGTTTTTCTTATATTTTATTAGTTTTTGTTTTGAAGGTCAACATTGGTCAAAGTTCGCCCACGACGAGGTCGGAAGATGATTCAAACTCGAGACACTCATTGCCAATCCAAGACATGTCTTTGGTGCGAGGATCGACCGGAAATGACGAGAAATGTGGCCATTTTCATTGTCACCTCATGCATTCGCTCGGTGGATGTCTCAGTTGTCGTAATGCAAGCATAACTCTAAAACCACTTATGCCATTTGCCTCCACATTATATCATTAGAAAGATGAGATAAATTTATAAAACTCTTGTGTTTACAACAATCCCAAATCCTGAGTTTAAGAATGATAAAAAGTAGCTTTAAGTGGAGACGGTTCGACGTGGCCTTGCTTGTGGCAGGTTTTGGTGAGGAGCCCATAACTCTCGGAAAAAATTCCAAATGACACAAATCAAACGCCAAATGAAAGCCAAGAGGAAGGGATAGATTTCATATGAATACATCGATGGCTGATTTCGTGTTTTTGTCAGTTGATAGACTGGATTTCAGTCGATCGACTGCTCGGCAGAAAGTTTGGGGCGTTTGAACAAGTCAGTCGATCGACTGCACTTCCAGTCGATCGACTGAAATGCTGAGGATGTGTGATTTTGGAGAAAAAAAAGAGACCATTTTGCCCCTTATCTACCCATATATGATTCCCACCCATTATTCACAAAAAAACACCTCTCCTTGGTGGTTTTGGACCTAGTTCCATCTCCTCCAAGCATTTCCTTTCTCTTGAAATTTAAAACCCTAGCTTAATTTTTAGCTTATGTAGTTTATTTAGCTTAGTAGTTAGTTTAGTTAGGTTAGTTTTAGTTGACAAGTGTTGGAGAGGGTGACAATCTCCTTCACTTGTTGCTCTTTGTTGTATTGAAGATTTGGTTACTTTTGAAGGTTGTAATTTGGATTTGAAGCTTTTGGTGTTCAATGAAATTGGTAGTTTTCTTTCCCTTTACTTTTATGCTTAGTTATTGATTTATTGTTCATGTTGTTGTGTTGTGTTTGYTAGTTDAATTTGCTTAGGKTATGTTGTTAGATTTAGTTTGTCTTGTTGTTCTTGCAATTCTATTCCTCTTGCCTTTGTTTTCTTTCAAAACTCCATGAATGTTGGTTTGAAGATTTTTACCTCTTTAGTCTAAACAAACTCTTGGGTTCTTGAAAGATTTATGAAGCTTTCCTCTTTGGTGATTTGACTTTCTTTTCAATTTAATGCTTTTAATCAATTTCAATTTCAAATGATTTTAATTTCCCTCCATGTCTTCTCTTTTAATTTCAAGCCTTCTTGAATTTAGTAGTTCTAATTTATTTAAGGTTTTTAATTAGGTTTAATTAATGTCATTAAAATTGATCACTTTCAATCAAACTTTAATTCATATTTGATGCAATTAATTTAGAAACTACGGGTTTAGGGTTTAAGTTCGTTTAGAACCATTAATCGAAATTTGTCGAGACTCGGGATTGACAACCCCGAATCGTGGATTAAGTGCTCGGCAAAAACTGATTGATCGTGGAGACGAAATGAACACCCTAAACCCAATCATTTTTAATTAAAGTCTCCTTTTAAAGCTTTAGCATAAAACTCAAACCAAACCAATGACTTAATGCTTTCGTAGATTAGATTAGTGTAATTTAGTTTAACAAGAGAGTGACTAAATACACCGACCGCCGATTATATCTATCCTCGAGAGACACAAATCGGGAAATTTTACCGCTCTACAATCGACTCCGTACTATTGTGGAGAAGATTTCTTAGAGTGTTCAGAATTCTTCGATCAAATTTTGGCGTTGTTGCCGGGGATAGATTAAGGCTAATGGTGTTTTTAATTATTTCTCTTGTTATCTTAGTTGGTAGTTAATTTAGATTTTTATTTCACTTTCGATGCTCGTAATCCTTTGTTGAGTGTTGTGTTTGCAAGGTACTCATTTGGGAAGCCCGATGCTGCTCGACCACACTCACAACGATCAAAGGATGCCTCCGCCGCTTGATTGATCCGGCCGAGGATGGCAAATTACCGAGCTAGTTTGCCATACGATGACCCTTATGTCCAAACTCCCAATTATCCAAACCCTTACATCCAAACTCCCGAGTATCCAAATCCGTACACCACTCCCCCAAGCTATCGGGTCCCCTCGACTTACGATGACCCATACGCTTCGATCGGTGAAGAATGGGTCCCATCTTTCGATTATTTCGGCCCAATCCCTTCTTACTCTCCACAGATTTTGTATCCCCACAACCCGAGCATGGATCCGTATTCACCGTCTCATGATTCTTATGATCCCAGTTTTGGCGATTCTTATGCTCCACTCGCCCCACCTTCTTCTTACCCAAACTTTGACTTGTACGCTCCATCAATCTATGATTCCTATTCTTCGAGCTACGATCTTTACAATCTACCCACCTCGAGCTCGTATACTTCGAGCGATGATCCTTACACTACTTTCTCTCAAGATTCGTCTATGCCCCAACTTCCGGACTTTGAGCCTCTCTCATCCGAGCTCGTGGAGGCGATTTGACAAATGGATGAAAGCCTTGCTCGCATGGAGACTCAAGCAAAGCAAATTGCCAAGGACGTGGACGAGCTTAAGAGACCGTGTCTTGACGAGATGTCCATCTTTGATGTGGTGGTTCCCACGGTCTTTGACGGCAATTCAAGTTTTGACGATCTCTTGAAAGAGGTGTGCAAGGAGGTGGAATTAGAGGGTGAGGAGAATGGGTCGGAAGTCGACATTACCCCTCTCGTGCTTTTTGAAGACGTTGTAGTGGAAATTGAGGGGGAGTCACTTTTGGGGTCTCCAACGGAACTTGGAATGTCGAGCCTACTTGCTTTTGGCGAGGATGAGGAAGTTGTGCCAATTTTGGAGGATGTGAAGATACTTGAGCCCCTTCTACCGCCACCCGATTCCGTTTGTATACTTCCGGATTGCCACTTTAGTATCACTAATACTTTATACCTGTGCGATGCATGAATCTCACGTTGCATGAATATGTAAATTCAATATTAGTGTTATTATTGGTTTTAATCAATTAAATCACTAAGTACATATTATTTGATACTTTTTTGTACACAATATTTTATTTTTTTATATTTGTAGAGTTGTCGTTCCCACTGACTTTTGATTGGAAACTCGTAAAATAGTATGTCTATTTGTAGTTTTGCATACAACATTATTAATCATAATAAATTTGATATTTTAATTGTTTCACCTATTGGTAATCTCAATTTGTATTGCGTATGCTATTATAAATTAAGAATATGGTAATTTGAAGTAAAATTAACAACAAAAGAATAATGGATTATCGAGGGTAAATATGCCCTCAGTAATACCGAGTGCTTTAATGAAGGCAATACTGGGATTAAACCTTCGATAACAACACCCTCGGTAAAACCTTCACTAACACCAGTGTAAAAAACACGATTAGCAGCGGTTCAAAACAGCTATTGGTGGCGGTTTTGAACCGCTGCTAATCGAGGCGACACTTAAAGTCAGATTCACACGGGTAGCAGTTCAAACCGCTACTTAAAACAGGAGCGGGTGGCGGTTCTTATCTAGGAACCGCTACCAAAAGTCTGATCCGGGTGGCGCTTCTTGTTTAGGAACCGCTACCAAAAGTCTAATCCGGGTGGCGGTTCTCTTTATAACCGCCACCAATAGTCCAAACTTTTGGTAGCGCACCGCGACTTAAAATGTCGACTTTTGGCAGCACTTCATGCTGAACCGTAACTTAAAGTGTAGACTTTTGGTAGTGGTTCTGTTTTGAACCGCTACTTACAGTGTAAATTTTTTTTTTTCCGGCTTCAGCACCCAAAAAATTTCCCAGATTTATTATAAATCCTACAAACCAAATTACTCATAGCAAATATACAACTAAACAAACCAAATATTCATAGAAAACACAAATTATCACAAATAACAAATGTCATAAATATCAAACACAAATCATTCAAGTAAACAACAATATATCATTTCAACCATAACAATTCAATCTTATCAATACACTCAACAAATGCTTACAATTAAGAATCTAGAATAATGTCTGAACAGAAACGTGCTGCTGAAAACTTGATCCAGGCATTCATTATGGCTACTTAGTTTACAAGCTCAGTCTTTCTACCTGTTCAATATCAACTGTTACATCTCTCTCTTGCTCCCCTTAGGTTTCCTTCTCTGGTGCACTCTTTATCTCTCGCTTTCATTATCTCATGCGGATGCTTCAGGAAGTTTGCCATCGTGTTTGGTCTTTGTTTTGTTGCTGCATGATAAAAAAAGATACATATATTCATTCATCTGCAGCAATCAGAAATTTTTTTCTTTCCGTTCGATGTCGTATGTGTTGGATCGGATTCTCTTCTAAAAAATCTTATTTCCAGACAAAAATAGAAATCAATTCATATAAACCATTTTATTTAATTAATTTAACTTAATACAATTAACTCATCACCCCCAATGTCTAAAAAACAGTGAATGAGTTCTTACATTGCTTCAGCCAACTTGGACGATCCACGACGTTCTCGCACAGCAGGGGACACAACAAGACAATTCGCCACTGGAAAAGACCACACGCCCAAGTTAGCTAATAAACACGGCCCGTGATATTTTCACTTCATTTTTTAATTTTTTTTAACCCATAATGGAWTTAACAACTTTTCCTCCATGMTTCTCTATMTTGTTCTCCCAGTATTGCTGATAAAAAACCGACCAGTTAAAAAAAGTAGAGCTRAAATTTAATTAAGTAGCAAAAACATCAAAGMTACAAAACWTKTTTTTCTTTAATTTTAAAAAATAAATATATATTTATACATGTGTTCTGTTAAACGGCCCGCTAGAGATATCATCATCCCCTCGAACGGCTTATCAGTGGAAGCCGATGGTAGAGACGGTCGAGATTTAACATCTTGATGCTCTTTCAGCAACTACACCAATAAGAACAAGGATATTTAATGAAAATAAAAAAATAAAAATAAAAATAAAAAACCCTTTAAATATATATAATTACATCAGCGATGGTAGAATGTTAGATGGAATCAGGTAATACGATCGGGTCGTCCTTTCTGGAGGGAGTCTTAGTGCTAAAAATGCAACTAGACCACTCACTATTATCTCGACTGCATGTGTAGGTCACACCCGACACTTGGAGATTACCACCGCAAATGTGGCAGTTATCGAGTGGCCGGTAAAACAGTATGTCCTGGTTGGAACTCATAATACACAACAACATCAATCCTCAAGGATTTTAAAATAAGTGATTTAACATTTTTTGGTTGCACAAGTTAAAAGTAGTCGAGAATCAGAAGTTGAAATCCAAAAAAATCCTTGATTCCTTCATTTGGACTAAACTAATCAAAATCAAAAGTAAGCGAAAATAACAAGATTTGTTAAAAGCACTTTATTACTTGTTAAAATGGTCATACCAACCAAGAATCTTGAAGAGTAAAACTGGAAGCAAGGGTTGACTAACCATCTAGGCACAACGGCATCGTCACTGCCGGTCAAATCCTGGCCGTTGGCTTCGAGAATCTCATGCATCTGCTGGATCGAGAGATGCTTGCTTGTGGCTCTACAAAACATCGCGAAATCAGCTTTAACCTCTTTGGTTGACTTTTTATGCTGACCCCTCTGCTCCTCCTCGTTGTCCTCGACCTTGGCCTTCTTCGGAGACTGAGCAGCCTCAGCCTCGGCCGCCTTTTGTTTCCTCGTCACCATCTTTTCCTCTTTTCTGGAGCAATGGGTATGCGATCTCATTTTGTGAACCTTAATTAACAATGTATAATTGAGGTTAAATCAAATTAATAGTGGAAAGTTCATTTCTTAGCTAGCTTGAAGTTAGAAAAATACACTGCATGCTCATTATTCATAACTTCAGCCAGATGTAATTAAGAAAAAACCCAACTATATATTATTGAAATTCAAAATGAAAAGGGGTTCATAATTCTTCATTGAAATACAACAAATTAATTAAAATACAAAATTGAAATGTAGCGAGAAAAATTAAGCAAACCTTCATTTTCTCAGTTTAGTAATTCTATTTTCTCAACAAATTACCAAAATACCCATCAACTATATGCCCTTCCTTTTTCTTCCCCCAGAACCCGAACCTGAATCTGACCAATCCCGAATTCTCTAGCATTTATGTTTGTTGCGTAAATTGAGGGGAATAAAGCTCTGAATCTGAAAGAAGAGTTTTTAGCACGAAGGATGTGGCATAATTTATGACCTTGGATTCAAAATTAACAAGTTCACGTCGATAATCTACTAATCATCAATAACAACAATATAACCATCACAAAACCAAATTACTCATTCTTCCAACCAGTAAACCCTGATCAGTAACTGGATCATCATTCACGGAAGAGGGTACAAGTAATCTTCGTCGAGCAGACATCCCTCAGAACATTTAAATTCATATAGTTTTTCTTAGTCAACTCAATATAACGGTACTTGTTAGATAAAATAATACACTAAACTTAAATGAAACTCAAGCTGAACCGAGTCAATAAATTCCAGCATCTACTACATTGGATTGCAGTATTTTTCACCATAAACAAATAAGTGTGCTTCAAACCCTTTATAGAGAAATGAATAGCAAGCCAACCCCCAATCATAAGAAACTAATTACTGCAACTGAAGCCAATTCAAGGCTTCAAATTTCAAAGATTTACCACTTAATCAACTCAACAACGATTCCTAAAAATAAAGCGATCTCATATTACACAACGAAGAATTCAAAGCATTATCGGAAACACAATCCAACTAGATCAAAAATCACCTCACACAAAAACAAGGTAGAATAAAAATCAAAACACGTGCTAAATCAAACAAGCTAACTAAGTCACAGTAAAAATGGAGGAAATTGAAGAGAGAGAAAAAAGAACAAACCAGATTGCTATTGCATCGATCGAGATCCAAGAACTTGACAGCCACCACTTCATTGTAAGGCAAATAGATCGATTTGAAAACAGTTGCGCTGGCACCGTATCCCACCTCTTCGAGAAGCTTGTAATCGTCCGGATACAGAATTCCCTTTCTTCGTTCACTGAATTTTACGATTTCTTTATGGACAGTGAGAGTCTACGGATACGGACTGTATTCAAGTGTGCTCGAGTTTTCTACTTTCTCTCTCTGCCTGTTACAATGCTCCGTCGGAGATTGGGGGGTTTGGGGCGTAGATGAGTGAGGC
>BMAC01000392.1:1017500-1033594 GCA_014905375.1 Phtheirospermum japonicum | reverse complement strand
GTGTCTGTGACCGGGGAAAAGGGTCATCGGGTTTATCCCGGCGTGCTATAACCACGAATTAAAACCAGAGACCAAATGTGTCTGTGACCGGGGAAAAGGGTCATCGGGTATATCCCGGCGTGCTATAACCACGAATTAAAACCAGAGACCAAATGTGTCTGTGACCGGGGAAAAGGGTCATCGGGTATATCCCGGCGCGTTTTAGCTGCAGTCAACTTATTTTCTACGATAAAACTATGAATTCTATGGTCATTTGTGCTAATTTTGAGTTGTATGATTTTGCATTGGTTAAGTCGGTGTAACTATTGAGTACGTTGAGCTCATCCCAAATCAACGACGTGTTTTTCAGGTACAAATGAAGATATCGAATGAAAGGGAAACGAGGAGAGGAATGAAAACTCTTGTTATTGGATTTTTATGGTTTAATCTTGTTTTATGTTTTATCCACTGTTGAAAACTTGGTTATCTGCATTATGATTATTTCCGCTGCGAATTTCTTGAACGTTTTGAAATACGTGAATCTTTTATGTTAAAATCGTGAAAATTAGACATTTATTGTGACGCCAAGATTTCTCCATTTAATTATTTAAAAATATAAAACCTCTTTCGACTAAAGTGAAATCGGGGCGTTACATTGTGCATGCATGCTTGTACTTGGTGAAACATTGCATTTTCTTGCTTATTTTCATTATTGCTTTGCATTTTCTATTTGAGGCATACGACGAGGCATCCTACCCACTTGCACTTTCATTTTCTAGGATAGTTTAGATATTTTAATTGATTTATTTTCATTTTTCTCGTATTTTCAAAGCTACAAATACCTTGAAACTTACAATTAAATCGATTTCCGATAATACCAAGCCATGAACCCGTTGATTTATTTCAACACCACGAAAACTATGAAAACATTCGTCCAAAAAACCGCCTTTATATATAATCAACATTTTCTTGTGAAAAGATTGCAAAGCTCTAAAATTTCTTTTGACTTTGCTCCCAAATTTGATGCGAACTAGTGAGTAGCCTTGTGTGATTTATCGGCTTGCTTGCATTTTTATGGAAATTGCATTGAGGAGGTTTGATTTTGCTCGTACATGATTGAATTCGAAAATGACCTCGAGGCACATATATTATCCTTGTTCCGGCACATATATTACCTTTGTTCCGGCCATATTCATATATGTAAGCTACTTAAAAATCCCAAATGAGCCCCCTTGAGCCTTTATCCCATTTCTTGTTAGCCGAGCTCGATTTTAGCTCTTGGATCTTCATAATTGTGAGGTGAGGGAGTTTATTGTTAGTTGACGAGAAATGTGAGGGAAATCAATTGAGGGTTTCGGGTTTTGAGTTGCTTATACAAAAGAAAAAAAGAAAAAAAAAGAAAAAGAAAAAAAAAGGGGGAATAATACTTCAACACAAATCACGAAAAGTGATAAAGCGTGCGTTCAAGTGTAAAGCCTAATGTTCAAAAGGGCTAAGTTTAGTAAAAAGAAGCAAATTCATAAAGCTTCTAAGTGTTGTGAAATAAGAGTCGGGAAAGCGTGTGAGTATACGAAAGGGTTTTGAATGAAAGTTTGGTAAATTGGGGAAGGTGAAGCAATTATAAGCTTAGGGTTTTAGAAATTAGGATTTTTGTGTGTTATAGAACACGTTTGATCGTGTGTTAGCCACTATATCCAAATGTTCCATACCTTACCAAAGAGCCAACATTACAACCCATAATTAAGACCTCTTTCGATTCTTATTAGGTCATGTACTATGAGCAATTTTGAGAGTCCGATTTGTGAAATCTTGACAAGGTGCATGTATTGACCGACTTGAGCGTAAACACATCCTATATACACTTGAGCGATTTGAGCAAACACCCTCAAAGATTCCATTTGTGAGGAAGTAATTGATTTGGCTTGTATTTGAGAAAGAGTAATACGAGCAATCCTTGATGATAGCGAGTTTATATTAATACTTTCATCATATTAATAAGAATAAGTACAAGGATTTTTCTTTTTACATAATGTTCATTGCATGTACACTATATATTCTTTTCGTTGTTCGAGGACGAACAAACCGATAAGTGTGGGGTAGTTGTTTTGCATGTAATTGTTGTGTTTTTCCTAGTATTTTTAGTTAGAGTTTTATGTTGATTTTAGTAGTTTTTAATAGAATTTTATTAAGTTTTTATGTGGTTTTTCTTGTTTTGTTGTTTTTCACTTGACTTGTTGATTTTATATTTTAATGGGTTAATTGGTTCAATTCCCTTGAGATTTGGTGTAATTCTATGGTTTTAATATTTAAAATTCTCATCTAATAGGTGGCTTAAGGCTTTGAAATCAAGTTAAGGCATGGAGATCAAAAATTCAAGCCTAGCCTAAATAGGTGCCAAGATGCCCCAAAATGGGCAAACTTTCTTTAATGGTGGCCTAGCCTCACCTAGGATGGCCTATTCTCACGCCAACACCCTAGGCGCAAGAAAAAGGGCCTAATTTCACGCATAGATGCTCGCCCACGCACGCCAGCCAAAGCCGCTCGGCGCCTGACGAGCAGCGCGCGCGCGTCCTGCCGAAGCCGCTCGGCGCCTGACGAGCAGCGCACGCACGCCCTGCCGAAGCCGCCCGACACCCTGCCAAGAGCTCTCTGCATGCCCGCACACAGCCAGGGACCTCGACGCTTGCCTACCCAGTGCCTAATCTAAGCGCCCACGCCCACAAGCCCTGCCGCAGTCTGCCGGCCACCTGCGCCCAGCAGCGCCCAGCCTCGGCCATGGCCGAGCCACATCGAGCCATGGTCGAGCCATCTCGAGCCATTTTAGTTATTTTAGTTACTTTAATTGCTTTATTTTCATTTTACCTTTATTTTTCCAAGCTTGAAACACATTGATTCTCTCAATTAAATTGATTTCCGATAATACCGAGCCAAGAACCCGTTGATTTATTTCAACACCACTAAAACTCTTCTAACACTTTTCTCTCTCTTGGAGAGGCTATTTATAGTTTTCCATGGGAACCCTAATTAGACACCTGTCACTCTCCTATTGGTATTCAAAGATTTCTTCTCACGTGGCCACCACCTCAATGCCGACCTCAATAATTTCCCACCGGCTTAATCCGACCTCAGCCAATATTCTTGTTAACTGAATCCAGAGATGTCGGCCCGACATCTCAGCTCGTCCCATTAAAATCGTCAACTGGTCGAAGACGGAACGGTTCAGGTAGCGCATTCCTCGGAGGAGCATTTCCCTGCTCGGCATCTTCCTGGTCGGTATCTCTGGGCAAAAGTGCTCGGGGTGTAGCACTTGACGCGCCTAGGAGAGATCCTGCTCGGCAGGTTGCCCAGCTCAATCTGCTCGGCGCTCCACTGCTCGGGAGAATTCTGCTCAGCACACTTGGCGCGGGCACCCGACAGGCTACATTGTTCTGCTCGGCGAGATCCTGCTCGGCGATCCTGCTCGGCGGAGTCCTGGTCGACCCTTTTGGCACGGGCGCTCGGCAGACTACGCTATTCTTCTCAGTGAGATCTTGCTCGGCGGAGTCCTGCTCGGCACTTGGCGCGGGCACTCGGCGGACTACGCTGTTCTGCTTGGCGTCTTCGGTGCGAGCACTATTCTGCTCGACGCAGGTGCTCGACAGGGGATACAGGTCATCCAGCACCTGCTCGGAACCACCCTGTTCGGCACCTTTTGCGCGTGGCTACTTTTCCCGGTCATTTTCATTTGTTTGGCTCGGATCCTCCTCAAGGTAATACCGACCATCAACAAGCACCCGTGTCCCAAACCCTTGATGATCTCCATTTACCACCCACTCTTCGAGGCGCGCGAGGGTGACGTAACACGGAACGGCGAAGTTTCATTGGGAGAGGTTTAGAAAAAGTTCCCCCTCGGCCTCAGAATAAATAGGAAAGGGGGCGGCGTAGTTGCCGGCAAGGTTGGCATATGGGGCATCATCGTCAGAATAGTCGGCCATGGAAACGGGGTTAGGAACAAGGTATGTGTTTTAAGAGTTGCAAGAATCAAAACGAAGCTCGAAACGGATAAAAAAAGGGAAATCAAACAAGAACGTTCATTGAGGCATTTTCTCGAACAATTGGTAGGAACAAGTTCAAAACTAGGAATTCGAAGGAAATTTAAAACCCATGTACCCCCAAACTCAATCAATCGATCAAAATATGGTTCCTACAAGTTGGTTCTAGCGAATTACCTCAAGAAATTGCTCGGATTTTGAGTAGAAAGATGATGTGCGAAAACCCCCAAATTTCGTGTGTTGAAGACGGAAAGTAAAGACGATTTCCCGCGCAAAATGGAATGAATCGGCACCAAGTCGATCGACTAAACGTTTTCCTCTCCTTTTCTTTTCCATTTTCTCGTTTCTTTTTTGTTTTTTAAGGGTTATTGCTGTGCAGTCGAAAGGTGGGGAGGAGTGAAATTGTCTGGCCTTTTATAGATAAACCGCTGGGCAGCGCAAGTGGGGCAGTCGATCAACTTCTTGTCGGTCGATCGACTAGCGGTCGATCGACTGTAGGTTGGTCGATCGACTGACCCTTGAAAACCTTGAGCTACTGTCCTCCAATCGATTCGGGGAATTTCAGTCGACTTTTGCAATCGATCGATGGCTTACCAGTCGAGTCGACTGGTGGCAGTCGATCGACTACAACAGTGCAACCAAATTGCCTTTTCGATCCCCTTCTCTCCAAAACCTTCAAGATTGCACCTACACAAACTCAAAAACATTAGTTAACGTAAATAAAGAAAGGATATACACAAAATTGAAAGAAGAAAGGGAAGAAAGAAAAGAAAAATAAGAAAGTGTTAGAAAATCATGGGTTGCCTCCTATGTAGTGCTTGTTTTACGTCATTAGCTTGACGTACTCCCTTTTGGTCAAGGTGGAAAGATCACGGGAGGGTCCACAAACACAATCTCCTCCTTGTCAGGAGAATCCACTTTTTGGAACGTCCTTAGCGCATTGCATAGCTCAAATAAGATTCGCCAAAAAGCAAACATTCCAAATGGGCAATCGACACTCGCCTCGGCTAGGTCCTCGGGTGGGATGGTGGTTTTGAAGTAGCCCGAAGACTCATCCCAAAAACAAAAGGAGTAATGGCCAGCTATCTTTTCCAACATGTGGTTGACTAACGGGGAAGGGAACGATCGCTTTTGATAGGCCGATAAATCACACAAAGCTACTCACTAGTTTTCACCGAGTTGGGGAGCAAAATCCAAAGAGTTTTTAGAGATTTGTAATCTTTTCACGAGAAAATGTGTATTATATATATATAGGCAGATTTTGGACGAAGCACAAGAATTCAACTCCTTACACAAGAGGATATATACATGCAAATACCCGACAAGTAAAATATTCAAACTTCCAAGTGTGTGGAGTTGTTCCACAATGTAATAAAGACACAAACGACAAAAAAATCGACCCAACCATATAAATGCGCAAATAGTAAGCATCACTTCACCAAGAATGCGTCACTTCGCCAAGGCTCGAGTTAAGAACAATAAATCATGCTTGACAAAATCAAGTAAAAGGGGGATGAATAGAAACTTCCTCAACCGAGCGAGATTGAGTCGATCTCGGTGGGGTCCACTTAAAAATTCAAGCGATCCAAGCAAAAATCAAGCATAGCTAGTGTCTCCCGACTTCATAAACGCCACCAAGCCACCAGTTTGTCCAGTTGGAGTCGGAAAATGAGATATATACAAGAAAAATTACACAAAATAAAAACTCAATAAAATATATACATAAATCACGATTAAGTAAAACCAAAAGACAAAACAATATAATTTATTTATTTTTTAGATTTTTCAAATGTGTTTGGATTTTTCAAGAATTAGATGAGAAATAAAAGAACATAATAGAAGACGATACAAACCAAAATAAAGTGCAAGTTTTATGAAAACAAATTAACCAAATAAATACAAGAGTGATAAGAAAATCAATGACGTCTCCGACATCGGGGTTGGAGGCTCGCCTCCTCGTCCTCTTCTTCTTCCTCCGTTGCTTCCTCTTCCTCCTCTTCATCGTCTTTCTCCTCTTCTTCCTCATTCTCGTCATATTCCTCGTCTTCTTCCTCCTCATCCCGGTGCATACGGCTCTCGATCAACAAGAGGCGGTTATGGAGGGCGCGGTGTGCTTGATCGGCTCTTGCTTGCCTCGCGCAACAGATCAAAATGCAGAAACACTTGGCGTTGGAACTCGTGCCAACCCATTTCAGGACCCGGGCTGGTTCTCGGGCATCCGTATTGCAGGATTGCCGCATGGCTCGTGCTTGCATTGAAATGCATGCCTGAACCGGTGTTCGGGGCTTCGTCGGCCTCTACTCCCTCATTGTGCCGCCGATTATACTCGTCGTCCTCCTCTTTCTCTTGGCCACGGAAGTGGAGGCATTGGGGGTTCATCGGAATTCTCGGCAATTTCTATCTCAACTCAATGATGGGCTATCAAATATATCATGGGCCCCATTCCGACCCGGGATACAATCTTGCCTCTCGTCTTCGTAATCCCACGAATCGCGGCACGGATATAAGGATAGAACGGAAGTTGACGCCCATTGACCAAGCACCAAAGTTCGTAGACCTCATGTTAGGTGAGGTTGGTAATCTCGTGCTTGCCCATCACGACGTGGGCAAAAAACTTGAACACGTCCAATAGTGCCAAGTCGGTGATAGCTGAGGCTTGATATCGAGAAGTAACTCGCCCGCCCATGATTGATGCCCAAAATTGCGTTGGGGCAAACTCCCTAGGCCGCTCATCCCATAATTCCTCCCGATTAAACCTAAAAACCGCTTGGAGCACTTCTTGAGTGATCTGATACTCCCGTCCTCTGAGTCGAACTATGAATTTCAAGCACTCGTGGACCCGGTAGGTGGACAAAAATTCGAGCATCAACTCTCGATAGGCCGGTGCTCGGAGGGATGAGAAATAACGGGCGCCCAACGCATTGATGAAATTTTGCACCCGTCTCCCAAACCCTTGATGATAACCGTTTGCCACCCACTAGTCAAGGCGCGCGAGGGTGACGTAATGCGGAATGGCGAAGTTCCATTGGGAGGGGTTTAGAAAAAGTTCCCCTCGGCCTCGGAATAAATAGGAAAGGGGGCGACGTAGTTTCTGGAAAGGTTGGGATAGGGGGCATCGTCGTCTGAATAGTCGGCCATTAAAATGGGTTAAGAACAAGGTATGTGTTTTAAGAGTTGCAAGAATCAAAACGACACTCGAAACGAATAAACGACCAGAAATCAAACAAGAACGTTCGTTGAGGCATTTCCTCAAACACTTGGTAGGCACAAGTTTAAAACTAGGAATTCGAAGGAAATTTAAAACCCAAGTACCCCCAAACTCAATCAATCGATCAAAATAGGGTTCCTACGAGTTGGTTCTAGCGAATTACCTCAAGAAATTACTCGGATTTCGAATAGAAAGATTAAGTGCACCCCCCCCCCCCCCTAAATTTCGTGTGTTGAAGACGGAAAGGTAAAGACGATTTCCCGCGCAAAATGGAATGAATTGGCACCAAGTCGATCGACTAAATGTTTTCCTCTCCTTTTCTTTTCAATTTTGTCGTTTCTTTTTGTTTTTTTAAGGTTTTTGCTGCGCAGTCGAAAGGTGGGGAGGAGAGAAATTGCCTGGCCTTTTATAGGAAAATCGCATGGCAGCGCAAGTGGGGCAATCGATCGACTTCTTGTCGGTCGATCGACTGGCGGTCGATCGAATGTGGGTTGGTCGATCGACTGAACCTTGAAAACCTTGAGATACTGTCCTCCAGTCGATTCATGGAGTTTCAGTTGACTTTTGCAGTCGATCAACAGCTTACCAGTCGAGTCAACTGGTGACAGTCGATCGACTGCAACAGTGCAGCCGAATCACCTTTTTGATCCCCTTCTCTCCAAAACCATCAAGATTGCACCTACACAAACTCAAAAACATTAGTTAACGTAAATAAAGAAAGGATATACACATTAAAAGAAAAATAAGAAAGGGTTAGAAAATCATGGGTTGCCTCCCATGTACCGCTTGTTTTACTTCTTTTGCTCGACGTACTACCTTTTGGTCAAGGTTGAAAGATCACGGGAAGATCCACCAACACAATCTCCTCCCTGTCGGGAGGATCCACTCTTTGGAACATCCTTGGCACATTGCATAGCTCAAATAAGATCTGTCAAAAAGCAAACGTTCCAAACGGGCAATCAAAACTTGCCTCGGTTAGGTCCTCGGGTGGGATGGTGGTTTGAAGTGGCCCAACGACTCATCCCAAAAACAAAAGGAGTAATGGTCGGCTATCTTCCAACATGTGGTCGAGAAATGGGTAAGGGAAACGATCTCTTTTGATATCCGCATTTAACCTCTTAGAATCGATCAACATCCCCCATCTCGTCGTAGCCCTCGTGGCTAATAACTTTCCTTTTTCATCCTCGATCACCTTCTCGTCTTCCAGTATCTCCTCAAAGTTTGGATTCAAATGTCTTTGAAATCCTCGAGGTGGTGTGGCATCATCTTCCTATATGAGTTTATGAAAGTAAGTCCAAGAGCTAGCTCCCTTTATCACTCCGAGTCTACACCAATCGCACTCTTAAGAACTTTAATCGCTACAATTGACCCCTTATCTTCATCTCGATCCGAATTTTCCAAGATGTTAATCAGTTGGCTCTCCTCTTTCTCTAAATAAGCATGCTCGATGGGAGATGGAGGAGGCTTAAGCTCGGGCTTATGCCTCCTCTCGGCCTCATCGGAAACTAACTCAAACAATCCACCAACCCCCTCAAGACACTCTTCAATTTCTCCAATCATATCATCACTAACCTCCACCTCCCCCTTTAAAAAGTCGGCGTTTCCCTCAACGACACATCGAGAATCATCTACGCACAAATTAGGGTCACATAGAGGCACAACGGACTTATCATGTAGGACAAGGGGCTCATCTTCACCACATCCTTCAATATCGACGTTCGGACCAACCACCTCCTCATTGGTCTTTTCCTCCATATACGATCGCTTGACTATACCTTCGATTATGTCCATATATATACGATCGATAATAGAATTTTTTGAAAGAGAAAGCAAACTGAGGTCCACGGGGGTGGAATTAAGGGGAGTAAGAACACTCGTAATTTAAAACACGTCCTCATCCGGAGGCGAGACAACCTTATCCCCAAACACCCCACACTTATCAAAGAACGCGACCGGAAAAGTATGTGAAGGCGGACATGAGAATAGTCGTGTAACGGCCCATATATCCGGATCGGGGGATAGAGTAGGAGAATTAAATCGGGGTAGCCGGATTAAACGGTTCTCCGGAGTAGGAGCAATAATCATTGAAGATTGTTAGAAGAGTTTTAGTGGTGTTGAAATATATCAACGGGTTCTTGGCTTGGTATTATCGGAAATCAATTCAATTGTAAGTTTCAAGGTGTTTCAAGCCTTGAAGAAATAAAAGGAAAATGGAAATAAAGCAATTAAACTAATTAAACTATCCTAAAAATTGAAATAACAAGTTGGTCGGATGCCTCGTCGTATGCCTCAATATGTAAATGCAAAGCAATAATGAAAATAGCAAGAAAATGCGATGTTTCACCAAGTACAAGCATGCATGCACAAGGTACAACTATGCATAAAATCTCAAATAATGCAAATAAGCAAAAATTGAAAGCATGAATGGATAAAGCAATGAAAATAGACGGGAAAGTTTAAAACTTTATGAAAAATAAAAAGCAACAAAGCATAGATCTCGGATTAAGTATGAAACAAAACATGAAAATTAAAATCAAAATAAAGCATATGAAAGACTCAAAATCAAGACGATCTAAGACTCGATCTATGATCTAGATGTGTCACTCATCTAGATTCCATTGACAGTTCTTAAGATCTAAATTGAATTGAAGGTGCTAAGACAAAAGGCATAACATGAAGAATAAACATGGAAATGAAGAACAAAGCATGGAAATAAAGCATAAAATATGAAATTGAAAGGAAACTTACTTGAATTAAGAAATGAACAAAACTTGAATGTAATTGCAATAAAAAGTAAAAATCCAAAGGTTTGGATTTTTCTTAGGCTTACAAACCCAAGGCAAGGCATGAAAGTAAATCCAAATCTTGAAATGAAGGTACATCATAGCTTAAAATTGAACCTAAAACCTATGAAGAGAGAAAATTATCCAAGAGCTTGATTGAAATATGATCCCAAACCCAAGTTAGTGTTGGGAGGAGAGTTATATCTTTAATGGTGCAAGGTGTGGGATTTATATAGTTGTTTGTAGGGGCAAAAACATCAAAAACACCAAAATTTCAGTAGCCCTTAGCGTTGCAGTCGATCAACTGCCTGTCGATCGATTGAAGAGCAGTCGATCGACTGCTCTGCTTCTAAAGGGTTGGCTACTACCCGGCAGTCGATTTGGAGCTCTTTCAGTCGATCCATTGTCAGTCGATCGACCACCACTATATCGTTGAAGACTGATAGAAGAGCTTTAGTGGTGTTGAAAGATATCAACGGGTTCTTTGCTTGGTATTATCGGAAATCAATTCAATTGTAAGTTTCAAGGTGTTTCAAGCCTTGAAGAAATAAAAGGAAAATGGAAATAAAGAAATTAAACTAATTAAACTATCCTAAAAATTGAAATAACAAGTTGGTCGGATGCCTCGTCGTATGCCTCAATATGTAAGTGCAAAGCAATAATGAAAATAAGCAAGAAAATGCGATGTTTCACCAAGTACAAGCATGCATGCACAAGGTACAACTATGCATAAAATCTCAAATAATGAAAATAAGCAAAAAATGAAAGCATGAATGGATAAAGCAATGAAAATAGACGGGAAAGTTTAAAACTTTATGAAAAATAAAAAGCAACAAAGCATAGATCTAGGATTAAGTATGAAACAAAGCATGAAAATTAAAATCAAAATAAAGAATATGAAAGACTTAAAATCAAGACGATCTGAGTCTCGATCTATGATCTAGATGTGTCACTCATCTAAATTCCATAAACAGTTCTTAAGATCTAACTTGAATTGAATGTGCTAAGACAAAAGGCATAACCTAAAGAACAAGCATGGAAATGAAGAACAAAGCATGGAAATAAAGCATAAAATATGTATGCCTCAATATGTAAATGCAAAGCAATAATGAAAATAAGCAAGAAAATGCGATGTTTCACCAAGTACAAGCATGCATGCACAAGGTACAACTATGTGTTGGGTTCGCTATAATCGTACGGGGCCTACGCAGCGGAATTTAAAATTTATAAAATTATTAAAACAAATATATATATCAAATATATATATAATAAGCCCCATATATTTCGTAAGCGATTTTAACGATCGTCATTTTCTATTATTTTGTATCGAATACAAATATTTTGATTCTTATAAAAATAAATAAATTAATACCTCTTGATTAATTTCTTCAAGCGACGATTGAGAGTGAATCAATTCCCGGCTATGTGGCTAACACCGAAACTTCTCGCCGTAGGGACCCAAGCATATCCCCTCTAATTGAGTCCACCTTTTGTTTGCGATACCGGAAAAATTCTTCGCTAGTAGAATCGCTCCGTTTTTGCTAGTAGAATATTAATTATTGTAAATAAAAATTATTAATTAATTTTCATCTACAGTTGAAGACTTAAACATAATATATATATATAAAAGAAAAGAAGAACAAATTTCTTCTCTGTTTTTGAAAAACTTGAAAGAAAAAGGAAGGGACGGCTGGAGGAAAAAGGAGGGGACGGCTGCTCTCCCTTTTCAATAGTAAAACCATTTTTTTTTTGTTTTTTATTCAAAGATCAAAAACCGGCTGACATCTTTATTTTATATATATATATATATATTAGATTAGTTAGGTTAAGATTAGGACTAACCTTAATTAACTAATTAATATAAATATATATATATATATATATTATAAAGTTTTCAATCATTCTAGTGGGCTTCTACATTTAGGGCCTACTAGAAAATTACATGGACTTGGATTTAAAATCCAACTAATTAATTAATTCAATTAATTAATTAATCCCATGAATTTAAATTAATCAATCCAATTGACTAATTTAATATATTCCTTTAATTGAGATTTCTAATCAAATTAGATTTAATTACAAAATCAAATCAAATATATAATTAAATATTTAATCCAACAATTAAATTAAAACAGAATCTCATTTAATTAATCCAAATTAATTAATTATTCCCACCATTGGAGTTATCAATCTTGAAATGTCAACAACCAAAATTATGTGTGACCCTTTTAGATTAACGACTAACACTAGCAGTAGGCTTACAACTTTTGTAAGTTTATAAATGATAATTTATTATATTAATTAATTTAATTAATTAATTCTCTTGAGATTAACTCTTTAATCTCAAGAACCTACAAATCATGACAACATCTAGCAAGTAGCATAACTACTCAGTGTTAGGTGAAATAGCGAGCAAACCTATTTCAATTGCAAGTCCATACATGTACTATCCTTTCGACAACTAGTTTCCCGATTAAATCTTGGGCATGGATTTATAAGTCGAAACCCAATTGATTTAATAACTGTGATTTCATTTCAGGTTTAAGTATTTCATTTATGAATCAATATTCATCGTGCCCTGGCCAAGGTCTTTGAATCACAAACTATAAAAATTCACAGGATACTCTCTTGTCCATAGACAAGTCTCGAATTCTATGTTGGCTACAGACAAACCTCCATGCACATCGATACAATACCCAAAATACCCCTTTTACGATTGTCAGGCAATCAAAAGATAAATCTAAGTATTGCACGATGTGCATAAGGCTACCATCGTACCTCAAGTCATTGATTAATCATGTACTACTGCAATATGGAAATTCTTATTCGACAGACAAATCTTCCAGTTAAGAATTTCCATCTGGTCATGTTCAATGAACTTTTTCTCCAACAAGTACCCACATATATTCACTCGCATCACAACGCTGATGTTAATGGAATGCAACATCCTTGTCTTACAAGCATGCATCATATGCGCAAGTCTTACCGGGATATTCAATGTCCTATCTCGAAAACCCATTAACTTGGAACAAGTTTAAGACCGAAACCTTAGAGACATGTTCCATGATTGCCATCGTATGCGCAACCATATCCCATAGTTTAAATTGGTCTAAGGACTTTATCATACGTGCAATTATAATAAAAGCGAAAACATAAGATAAAGAAAGTTGCCTTTATTAATATAATTCCAATAAAATCATTATACAAGTAGATTGAAATCCAATATAATTGGAACATCGGACACTCTACTCTAACAATCTCCCACTTGCCCTAGTGCCAATTGCCCATGTATTTTAGGCCCATATTCTCAAGATGCCCGTCAAATACCTTTTGTTCTAAGGGCTTAGTCATAGGGTCTGCTACATTTTCTGCTGAAGCGACTCGATCCACAACGACGTCGCCTCTACCAACAATCTCTCTCACCAGGTGGTATCGTCTCAAGATGTGTTTGGATCTTGGATGAGATCTCGGTTCTTTTGCTTGCGCTATAGCCCCATTGTTGTCACAATAAATTATTGTTGGATCAACAGCGGACGGAACTACATCCAACCCTTGGATAAAGTTTCGCATCCAAACAACCTCTTTTGCTGCATCTGATGCGGCAATATATTCAACCTCTGTAACAGAGTCTACAGTCGTCTCTTGTTTGGAACATTTCCAACTAACTGCTCCTCCATTCAAGGTGAATATATATCAAGACATTGACTTTGAGTCATCTACATCGGATTAAAAACTAGAGTCAGTGTATCCCTCTAGTTTCAATTCTCCATTGACGTATATCAAGAATATATCCTTAGTTCTTCTCAAGTACTTGATGATCTTCTTAACGGCGTTGCAGTGTTCAAAACCTAGATTCGACTGACATCTTCTTGTGACGCTCATAGCATGTGCGAGGTCTAGTACATAGCATTGCATACATAATGCTCCCAATCGCTGATGCATAAGGTACACGAGCCATCTTTCCTCTTTCTTCAGGTGTCTTTGGAGACATAGCCCTAGAAAGTGGATCACTGCTCATTGGGAGGTATCCACGCTTGGATTCCTCCATGCTAAACCGTTTTAGCACTTTATCTATGTACATGGATTGGGATAGTCCGATCATCTTTTGTGATCTATCTCGATAGATCTTTATCCCAAGGATAATTGATGCTTCTCCCAAGTCCTTCTTGGAGAACTGCTTAGACAACCAAGTTCTTGTTGATTGCAACATCCCTACATCATTCCCAATGAGTAGAATGTCATCAACATAGAGTACAACAAAAGTAACTGCCCTCCCACTAACCTTCTTATAGACACATGGTTCATCCGGATTCTTATGAAAATCAAACATTTTGATTGTTTAATCAAATCGGATGTTCCAACTCCTCGAAGCCTGTTTGAGACCATAAATGGATCTCTGGAGTTTGCAAACCTGTTGCTCACTCCCACTGGATATGAAGCCCTCTGGCTGCTTCATATATATCACTTCCTTAATATTTCCATTAAGAAAAGCAGTCTTCACATCCATTTGCCATATCTCGTAGTCATAATACGCAGCTATGGCTAACAGGATTCGACTGGACTTAAGCATCACTACTGGTGAAAAGGTTTCCTCATAATCAATGCCTTGCTTCTGAGTATAACCTTTTGCAACCAAACGTTCTTTATGTTGGGATTTGATGGTACCGTCGCGCAGCGGAAAACAAAAATTTTTAAATAATTGAATCGAATTCAATTGACGACGGCCCATTTTAATTTCAATTAATTCAAACAATGTTTTATTTTTCTTTCGAAATGTAACAATGTGATTTTCGTAAAATCGAACGAGCATGACAAGTTTCTATTTAATATATTAAACATATACATAACAATTATATATATACTAATATATTAAACATATATATATATATATAATAATTATATATATATTAACATATTAATCATATATATAATTATATATTATATACATATACCAACATATATATATATATATATATATATATATATTATACACCACATGCATGCATAAACCACATACACTATATATAAAATATATATATTACAGTATGCAATTTTAATATATATATGTACATATCACACTCAGCACACACACATATATATGTTACACATATCACACACACCATGCATATATATAAATATCAAAAACACAGCATACAACACACATATATATCGCCTATATATATGTATAACAGGATCGGCCATTGTACCTCACGATGGCAAGGAGGCACGGCAAAGGAGCGACGTGGAGCGGCTGGTTACGGGAGTCGGGGCGGCGCAGCAGTGGTGCGGCGGAGACGACAGGCTGGCGCCAGGCTCGGAACGAAGGCTACGACAATGCGGTGGACACTCCGGCGATGGAACAACGAAGCGGCTGAAAAATCCGGCGAAGCGACAGGCCCTCCGCGATGACAGCAGTTCTGGATTGGCACTCCGGCGCTGGGCGAGCGGCAGCGACGGGCGATGCGTGGCGAACTCCGGCGCTGGGCGATAGCGAAGGGCGATGTGTGGCGAACTCCGGTGCTGCTTCGTTGTCAGCTGAGGCGACGGGTTGACACAGTCGTGTGGAGACGACGAAGCATTAAAGCCGGGCTGCGACTGACTCCGGCTTGACACAGTAGCGGCAGGCGCTCCGGCGACGACAGGCTACGCCTCGGCGGTGGTTGCGATGCGGCGTCTCCGGCGTATCGGCGTCACACACCATATTTCCCGATCTTCACGCGACGAAGCGCTAGATACGTCGAGAGCTCGAGAACGACGGAGAAAAATGAGCACCAAACGATTCAGTGCGGCTGCGGCCGGCGGCTAGCGGCGGCGGCCGAGAGTGGACGGCTGGGAGCTAGGGTTTTTGTTCAAAACTTTTTGCCAAAAAAAATCCGTATGATCTCTCTCCGTATTCTGCTGATACACTTCTTCTTATTCCTATTTTAATTTTTTTTTATTTATTAAATACAAGAGCCCAACATACTCCCTAGACCGGGTGTTACGAATGATGGTGTTACGACTACAAAATGCTTTTCTACTCCCTAGACCGGGTGTTACGAATGATGGTGTTCAGATGGATGTTTATAGAGCAAACTTGGCTTTTGATCCAGC
>BMAC01000392.1:995994-1009741 GCA_014905375.1 Phtheirospermum japonicum | reverse complement strand
TTTTTTGCTTATTAATTACTATTTTTTTATTATTCTTTTTTCTTGACAAAAAATATATTGTCAATACTATAGAAATAACTTTGTAAGGCTGTTAATTAAAGGTGGTTCACTGAAAACCGCCTAAAAATACTTTTACGGCGGTTGTGGCTAAAACCGTCGTTAAAAAGGTCATTTTACGGCAGTTTTCACAATACCGACGTTAAACTGGAGGCCAGCTAAATTTTAACGCGGTTTACAAACAACCGCCGTAAAATCTCGAACATTCTACGACGATTTTTTGTAAACCGCCGTTAAATTAAGCTGGCCTCCAGTTTTTACGTCGGTTCTCAAATAACCGCCGTAGAATGTTTAAGTTTTTACGGCAGTTCTCAAATAATCGCCGTAGAATGTATATATAAAATAAAAATACGAAAATAAAAAAAAGATCCAACGCCACGTCACAAATACTCGTGCTCATTGATCTACTGATCTCCACCGTCCGTTCAAAACAAATCTACTAATCTCCACTGTCCATTCTAAACATATCTCTATTGATCCCCTTCCTTCTTTTCCTCTCCGTCATTTTTCCTTGCCCGTTAACTACCTCCGCCACATCTCACCGACGTGGCCCGAGTGCCTGCAGGCGGCTCTCTGGGCGGTGCTCGCCACCGCCACCATCCCCTTAATTCACCCATTCCAAACCCTAATCAACCTCCCCGACGCGACCAGAACTAATCAGACCACCCCCAAAATGGCAATTCATGGAGACCGAGGGACTGGCCGGACCCAACCTCCGCCGACTAGGAGTTGTACGGCCTTGCTCTTCTGGAAGACTACTTACCGCTTTTTTCTTACTCACGGGTGCAAATCTGGTAATTTTCGTCCTACCCATTTTCAATTGACTGTTTTCTTTTTCTTCTTTCGTGGGAGGGTTTATTATGTTCGACAATGCAGTTGCCAATTTTGTTCTTGTAATCTATTACATAATCCTAAATCGAAGTTAATTTCGTTCCTGTATTCTTATTTTTAGCATATTTTATCCTTTTTCTTTGGTTTCCTCCCTATGCGTCTTAACAAAAAAAAATAATGGCTTGATTTGGAATTGATTCCCTTTTTATTGGGTTATTTTTCGACTGCGCAGCTGGTAAGATTGATTGGATATCCAAATATATATATTTCAAAACTTAGTCAGAATGGCTACAGCAGCAGACGTTATAGGGTCAACAGATGACCTATTGTCTCAAATCTTGTTATGCTTACCCATAAAGTCACTCATGCGCTTCAAGCTCGTCTCCAAACATTGGAAATCTTTAATCACCCAGCCCTCATTTTTTCCCTTCTATACTTCCCAAGTATAGAAGCAAAACAGTAATTCTTAGTCGAACACTTTGTATTTATGTGTATCAGTCAATTGAAGTTTTGTGATAAATACATTTAGTTGAACCTGTTTTTAATTCTTAGTCCTTAAAGTTCAAAACAAAACTAAATCTTATTTATTCCTTACTATTAAGTAGCACAAATTAATTAATTATAAATAAAAGCAAACAGTAATTGAAAATAGTGAATTTTTTATAGAGAGTAGAAAATAGGAATTACGGAATCGTACCCATAGGGGTGTGCGATCGGACATTTGTACGATCCAAATACTCATTCGAGCATGCATGTTTAAAGAATGCGTGCTTCAAAAGCTTTTCAGAGGTTAGTCGCTTTTTGGGATCCTTAARCAAGCAAGCTGCAACCATTTCTTTGAAAGACTTCATGTAAAAGTTGTGTTTTAGCAACAACACGATATTTAGAATCAAAGTTCTAGTAAAAAAAGAGGATAAACCTTAGAGGATCTTTTATCTCTTTCATAATCAAGCCCCGGATGTGCATTTTGAAGCGTCATTAGTAGAACCTTTGTTAAAAGAAGAATGTTAGCACCAATTATTTTGGAAAATTTAAGATGAAAAAGACACACACACAAAAAAAAAGAATTTATCAACCTTCATTGGTGGGTACTTGGAGAATGGTGCATGACCATGAGCAAGTTCAAGTGTTGTGATTCCAAATGACCAAATATATGCTCTATAAAATTGTGAATTTAAAYTACATCACAAATCAACTGTAAAATTGTAAATGTAAAATTCACAAAGGCTCGATAAAAAAAATAAAAAAATTAAAAATTAAAAATAGAAAACACACACGCACACACACACAAACAGGGCAGAATATGAAAATTTCCCAAATACATCACTAATTCTCATTTCCAAACCTATATAATTCATCAAGAAAATCAACCACGTTTCACAAAAGAAGCTACTGCAAATTAGAAATTTGGGGGCTAGGGTTTAAAACCAAATGAACAAGACAAAACCAAGAAAAACAAGAAATWAACTAATAGGGATTAAATCAAGAAATCGAAACATAAATTWGGGGGCTAGGGTTTCGAAATTGATTTAATTTGGGGAGTAAATACCTTGCAATTTAGGATTTCAGACCAGCACTAGGAGAAGAAGTAGAGAACGGCAGAGAGCACGGGTGGAGAGCCAGATACGGCGGGCAGAGACGGCGGTTTTAAAAGGAATTAAAAAAACAACACCGGCAACATTCTACCTTCTGACGGCGGCGAGGCTGGGAAGATTAGACGTGAGATGGCAAGGCGGAGGTGCGGATAGACACCGCCGACGTATGAAACCGCATCTTGGATGAAATAATCCGCTATCCGAAGGAAGAGATTGAGGTTGCGGATCGGCGGAAAGTACAGTGWGAGCGGCGSCGCCGAGAAAGCCACCGTYAGGAAGASTTCTAGCATTGTTTCTTTTTTTTCGGGGGTTTTCTTAGGCATGTGGGGTCGCGAGTCTCGTGGCTGTGAAAAMTGTGGTTGTGTGAGRGCTCTGTTTGCTTAAGGCAAGAYAAAAAMAAAAAACGTGTGCAATTAGTAGAATCAAGCTTGCAAATAAAATAACAACTTTATTATTTTTAAAGACTTTCAAGAACGGTTTCTTTTTTTACCYTTCTWTATCGGCAAGTAAATCCAGAACGGTTTTAACAATACCGCTCTGGAAAGGAAAAAATATGGGCGAAATTTTATTTTTTTACACCGTATTTAATTGAAAAGACTTTCGAGAATGGTTTTATTAAAACCGTTTTGATTGACGTACATTTRTMAACGGTATTAAAATAACATTCTAGAATGTACACATTCCAMAACYGTTTTACAATACCATTCTGYATTGTACACATTCRAGAACGTTATTCGAATACCGTTCTGMAATGTCTACTTTCAAGAACGGTATTGTAAAACCYTTRTGGAAAATCATKTATCCAGAAAGGTAATTTTAAATACTATTRTAGAATGTTTAATACAGAACAGTATTTTAAATACCCTTCTGGATGCACCAGGATGTTCTGTTTTAGAATGCAGTTTCTACACTAGTGCTAACACCGTTGATTCTAATAGCGGTTTTAACGTTCTTCATTTTCATTATCATGTATAGAATACAAATTTTGATTTTTAGGGGAATATATTAATACCCAGCGAATTCAATTTTCGTCAAGGACGGCTGAGATGGATTCAATTCTTGGTTATGTGGCTAACACCAAAACTCCTAGTCGTAGAGATCCAAATGTTTCCCTTCTAATCGAGTACACCTTTCAATTATGACATCGAAAAAATTGTTTGCTAATAGAATTGTTCCGTTTAATAATTAATTGAAACGAACAATAATTAATCTAATAATCAACGATTGATTAAAAATTAGTTATTTTAAAAGTTATCAATTAATGAAGACTAAAATAAAAGAGATGGATATAGAAAGTAAAAGAAAAATTGGTTGTTTCTCAGTTCTGCAACTTTTGTTTCCAAAATTACTTCAAGACTTTTGATTTTATTTTTCTTCTTAAAAAACTACTGCCCCCCTTTTTAAAAAGAGGTCTCCTTATTTGTTTTTGTATCAAAAGAAAAAAAATGTGGCCCTCTTATCTTTCTTTCTTCTGTATTTGTATGTGTAGTTAGATTAAGAATGAGATCTATTCTCAATTAATTAATTAATTATATAATTAAGAATAATAATTATTCCATTAATCATCTGACTCTTAAAAATAAAGAATATGAATTCGTCTCAATTACTTTTAACATTCTTTATATATATTTATATTATATATAAATATATACTATAAATTATTTTATTCTAATGTCTTCAATTATTCTAGTTGATTTCTACAATTAGGCCTACTAGAAAATTACAAGTACTTGAATTTGAAATCCAACTATTTAATTAATTCAATCAATCAATTAATTCCACGAGTTTAAATTAATCAATCCAATTGACAGATTTAATATATTCCCTTAATTGAGATTTCTAATCAAATTAAATTTAATTAAATAATAAAATTATATAATGAAATATTTAACCCAATAATGAATTGAATTTGAAATCTCATTTAATTAATCCAAATTAATTAATTTTCCCAACTATTGAAGTTATCAATCTTGAAATGTTAAGAACCAGAATTATGTGTTACCCGTTTAGGTTAACGACTAACACTAGGAGTAGGCTTACAACTTTTGTGAGTTATAAATAATAATTTATTATATTAATTAATTTAACTAATTACTCTTTAATTTCAAAATCCTACAAATCATGCCAACATTTAGCAAGTAGCATGATTACCCAGTGTTAGTTCAAATAACGAGCAAACTTATTTCACTTGCAAATCCATACATATACGATCCTTTCGACAACTAGTTTTCTGATTAAATCTTGGGTTTTAATTTATAAGTCGAAACCCAATTGATTTAATATTAGTGATTTAATTTCAAGTTTCAGTAATTCTTTTATGACTAAATATTCATCGTGCCCTGACCATGGTCTTTAAATCGCGAACTATGGAAATTCACAGGATACTCCCTTGTCTGTAGACAAGTGTCGAATTCTATGTTGGCTATAGACAAACCTCCATGCACATCGATAAAATACTCAAAATACTCATATACAATTGTCAAGCAATGAAAAGATAAATTTAAGTATTGCATGATATGCACAAGGCTACCATCGTGCCTCAAGTCGAAGGATTAATCATGTACTATTGCAATATGTAGATTCTTATTCGACAGACAAATCTTCCAGTTGAGTATTTCCATCGGGTCATATTCAATGAACTTATTCTCCAACAAGTACTCACATATGTGCACCGCCTGATATTAATGGAATGCAACATCCTTGTCTTACGAGCATGCATCATATGCACAAGTCTTACTGGGCTATTCAATGTCCTATCTCGAAAAGTCCATTGACTTGAAACACGTTTAAAACCAAAATCTTAGTAACATGTTGCATGATTGTCATCGTATGCTCAACCCTATCCCATAGATTAAATTGGTTTGCAGATTTTATCATACGTGTAATTATAATAAAAGCGAAGACATAAGAAAGAAAAAAATACCTTTATTAATATAATTCTCAATAAAATCATTATACAAGTAAAATGAAATTCAATATTATTTGACGTCGGATACTCTACCCTATCAACTCTACCCTATCAATGCTTTAATTTTTCTATTAAATTTGAATGCATTAGTGTAATGGTCCACTATTATTTGGGCTGAACGGGCTTGATTGTATATATGTACTGACTTCTTATTACGTCGTAGGAATTGATCCCACACGATAATTGACTTCCAATTTGAACTTGTGAAATGAAGGACGCTACATCATCAATCAATTCTATTGAACTTGATGATGCTTATGGAACTGTGTGCCTCTACTTCTAAGGCACGATTAGAATCAAATAATGGCCCTTAAGTTTATCATAGTTACTTATGACTAAACTCATCATTAATCTTTGATATTCAAGCTTGAAGAGTCATAATTATTTGCTTTCTTTTCAATATACCATTGACATTTCAGCAGTGGTTTGATTGAATTCCGGTCAAAAGATAGACAACCAACTGGGAATAAAAGAGCGAAGCAAAGCGCAGCGACTTCCGAAGCTCGCCTCCCCAACTGGAAAAATCCTTTACAAGTCGGAGATTCCCTAACTGGAGTTAGTCGGCAAGAGTCCAGACTCTCTTTAAGGGAATCATACTAGGGTCCGACCCACGGGTAGAAGGTGGATACGTGACATCTATACCTAAGTCTTCTTATATGGATAAGAGAGGCATATATTGACTGGGAGGTCTGGAGAAAGCTGCAATCAATAGGATTTCCCTAATCCTCCCTTCCCGAAAGGAAGAGCGTGAAATTCTTTTTCCTTTCCGCAGGGACCAGGAGATTGGATCTAGCCGTAAGAAGAATCTCAACATTGGTATAACAGTTTCTTAGTTGGAAGGGCTCGTGCAGCTGCAGCAGTCAAAAGCAATAAGATTGGCTTTATCAACTCACCAGAAAGTTGAAACCATATCGGTTCCCGTTTTGTATGAAGTGGTTAAGCTTATCATACTGAACGATCAAGCAATCTATGTAACCATAAAATAATCAATGAGTCTTTAAAGGTTTACGTGGAGTGACCACGCTGTCTTATTTGCACTATTGTTAATTGATGTTGGATTCCTTGGTCAACAACTCAACAACTCCTTATATAATTGAGAAATTAAGTTGACAATCTTTTATGGAGCAGACTTATTAGTGGAGTTTGATGAATTTTTAAAATAAAGAGTTCTCAAGTGCGAATTCTTATAAGTCGAATCGGTCATATCAAGTTTATTTAGTGTCGTTTATTTATTTGGCATGATTACGTCAAACAAACAAGTGCAGTGTATTTGTTGTTAAGTAACTTATTTTATATATGATATTAATTAATTTCCTTAAATTTAATTTTGTCTAAGTTATAATCTTAACTTTCTTGTCAAATTTTAAGTAATTAGAAAATTTTTGATATTTATCATCTCTATATTTATCCTGTATAATATGTGAATCGGATAGGATTTAATTCTCTTTTATTAGAATTTCTATTTGGCTAGTTTATATTATTTAGGACTTTTAGAATTTTATCATATATTTTTACTAATGATATTTATTTGTAATATATTATTTATATCTTATTTATTTATTTTGTAGGCCTCTTTTATAAGCAAAGGTGTATATATAAAGTTGAGAACTTGCTCATGACACACGAATGTAAAAAAAAAAAACTACTGCTGCAGATATAGGTTTTAACATCCGTTCTGACAGACATTTAACATCCGGTCCTGAACTGATGTCTTGCAACAGATGTTAAAAATCACATCCATTTTCTAAAACAGATGTTATAATCAAGCTCGATGTTGATTGGATGTCCAATTAACATCGGTTTTACCAAACATCGATGTTACAATTACATCGATTTTTTAAAATTGGATGTGAAATCTAACATCGATGGCTTGGACATCGGTTTATGAACTGATGTTAAATCGATGTTTGACATCGATTTCCTGAGAATTTATGTGGATTAAATATTTTTTTAAAAAATAGCTTCCATTTATTTGTTCAAATCACTCTGTTAAAAAATATCATTCAGGATTATATTCAATCAACAAAGACAAAGATGACAAACATAGATAAATAGAAGATGAAAAAAAGAGAATAAACTATATCCTAAATATTTTTCAATGGGCAGCACTCTTGTCAGGCTGGACTAACGGATCATCCGTTAGACCAAAAATTCGTACAAATTGCAACAAAACAAAATCCAAGTGATGTCTTAAATTCTTCTTGAGCTTACAAACCCAAGGAAAGATCTAAATTAAATATAAGCTCTAGAGAGAGAAATAATTCTTAACCCAAGAGTTGGGTGGAGAGGTGTTGTTTACAAAATAATAGAAGTCTATCTATTTATACTAGGTTAAATTAGGGGTAAATGGGTTAAATAAGACTTAAAAGCTTGGATTTATCATGTTTGACAAAGTTTGACCCGAAATGGCTTTCATGGCCACTTGGCTCGACCCTGGGCGCGATTTGGCTTGAGGTGGTTCGGTATTTGGGCAAGATGGCTCGACATTGGCCGAGAAGGCTCGGTGCTGGGCCTGTCTCTTATACACATCTAGATGTGTATAAGAGACAGCTAGACCGGGTGTTACGAATGATGGTGTTACGACTACAAAATGCTTTTCTACTCCCTAGACCGGGTGTTACGAATGATGGTGTTCAGATGGATGTTTATAGAGCAAACTTGGCTTTTGATCCAGCCAAGTCTCTATTTTACAAAGTTGTTTGTGTTGTACGCTCGCACTTCTTATTTTTCCAAATCGAGGTGTTCTCTAGTGAATCGGGTGCGTGGAGAGTGTCTGGTGAACATTTCATCGTCTAGGCGAGGTTTGAGTATGGGGTGTACTCGAACAGCTCAATTTATTGGGTCAATGAATATCATTCGGAGCTCTTTTATTTTAATGTTGACGATGAGAAATTCGGAACAATGCCTTTGCCTGCTGCGTTTAGTAGTCTTGAAATGAGGGTCGCTTATTTTGGAGAGTCGCTTGGTCTTTGCCATTTTTAGGGGGGTTAGTTGTAGAGCAAATTATAATTAATTTTTTATATCAGGAATAGTGTTGCTGAATTTTGAATATCGATGACATTATATCTTGACTTTTCAGGTCCTTCAACCGGAAACCATGGCACGAATCGTGGAAGGGTAAAAATTTACAAGCTAAGTGAAAAACAAAAGAAAGACAATCAAGATAMCCTTTCCGATATTGATGATTCTGAGGTATTTTCTGATGTAATGCATCCGTTGATTTTAGTTGATTTTCAAACCGCTAAATTTCATTACTATTTGTGGAGTAATTATTTWTATTAACATATTCCTAGTTCAAGTGGGTCTCCAAACACAKCCTCTAACCCTTAATTTTTGGAATAGCCCAAAAGCGAATATCTGAATAATAACCAAATAAGAATAGGTGACATAGTCGCAATTCCTACCCCGTGTTGAACTTTAATTTTGAGAGTTTGGGACTTTGAGGGCAATTAYAATCTATAAATACTCCTCTTTGCTCTTTTACTTGGTTTCTTGAAGGCAAGCTGCTAGCTAACAAAAATCTCTACTCTGCCTCTCGCTTTTTTTCTTCTCTCTACCAAAAAAGAAAAATCCTTCTCTCTAACATGACTCAGAAATTGTACCCGAGCAATAACAGTATTAAAACAATAAAGTTCCTCTACAGCTACGGCGGCAAAATCGTCCCCCATCCCATCGACGGCAAGCTCCGATATGCCGGCGGTCACACACGTGTCCTCTCCGTCGATCGTTCGATTACGTACTCAGGTACTTTAACGCGGTTTTTTTTGTGTGTGTGTGTTCTGATTTTATTTTTATTTTTATTTTTTCTGATTTTTTTCTTCAAAATTGTTGTAGAGAGCTCATGGTGAAATTTGGGGAATTGTGTGGATCTTCGATGAATKTGAAGTGCAAGTTGCCGATCGATAATTTTGATCTTTTGGTTATTATTAAATCCGACGAAGAGCTTCGTGCTGTGATTGAAGATTACGAGAGTGCTTCGTCGCCGGTGGRGAAAATCAGAGCCGTGCTATTTCTGGTCAGATCAAAGAAGAAAGCCATTGATCCGTCGTCTCCGATGTCGTGCTTCGATTTCCCCTCCTCCACGAAGCCGCGCGTGATAGKTCCTCCCTCCCCTGCAGTTTATGCAGCTTCACGCGTGGCGGTGCAACGACGCTCGTATCCGGCGAAGAAAGCCAGTCCTCCATCGTATCTGATGTCGTGCCTCGATTTCCCCTCTGGATATCCCGTCCTCGCCGGAAAAAGCCGTTACTGTCAAGATAYGAGTCCGATGCATTTTTACCATGTGRCGCACCGGAATTATTCTCATTAAAATTGATAAAGATGTAGAATGTTTAATGCACTGCGAGTGTAGAATATTAAAATCACAATTATTTAAATTATTTAATTTCCTGCTTTTACTTAATTTTGGTGTTTTTTTCTTTTTTTTTTTTTTCACCTGCCGAGCCCGCCCAGCCATCCCTGCAGAGGCTTGCCGACAGCGGCCGACAGCGCCGCCCATCGCCGAGCCTTCTCGGCCAATGTCGAGCCATCTTGCCCAAATACCGAACCACCTCAAGCCAAATCGCGCCCAGGGTCGAGCCAAGTGGCCATGAAAGCCCATTTCGGGTCAAACTTTGTCAAACATGATAAATCCAAGCTTTTAAGTCTTATTTAACCCATTTACCCCTAATTTAACCTAGTATAAATAGATAGACTTCTATTATTTTGTAAACAACACCTCTCCACCCAACTCTTGGGTTAAGAATTATTTCTCTCTCTAGAGCTTATATTTAATTTAGATCTTTCCTTGGGTTTGTAAGCTCAAGAAGAATTTAAGACATCACTTGGATTTTGTTTTGTTGCAATTTGTACGAATTTTTGGTCTAACGGATGATCCGTTAGTCCAGCCTGACAAGAGTGCTGCCCATTGAAAAATATTTAGGATATAGTTTATTCTCTTTTTTTCATCTTCTATTTATCTATGTTTGTCATCTTTGTCTTTGTTGATTGAATATAATCCTGAATGATATTTTTTAACAGAGTGAATTTGAACAAATAAATGGGAAGCTATTTTTTAAAAAAATATTTAATCCACATAAATTCTCAGGAAATCGATGTCAAACATCGATTTAACATCAGTTCATAAACCGATGTCCAAGCCATCGATGTTAGATTTCACATCCAATTTTAAAAAATCGATGTAATTGTAACATCGATGTTTGGTAAAACCGATGTTAATTGGACATCCAATCAACATCGAGCTTGATTATAACATCTGTTTTAGAAAATGGATGTGATTTTTAACATCTGTTGCAAGACATCAGTTCAGGACCGGATGTTAAATGTCTGTCAGAACGGATGTTAAAACCTATATCTGCAGCAGTAGTTTTTTTTTTTTACATTCGTGTGTCATGAGCAAGTTCTCAACTTTATATATACACCTTTGCTTATAAAAGAGGCCTACAAAATAAATAAATAAGATATAAATAATATATTACAAATAAATATCATTAGTAAAAATATATGATAAAATTCTAAAAGTCCTAAATAATATAAACTAGCCAAATAGAAATTCTAATAAAAGAGAATTAAATCCTATCCGATTCACATATTATACAGGATAAATATAGAGATGATAAATATCAAAAATTTTCTAATTACTTAAAATTTGACAAGAAAGTTAAGATTATAACTTAGACAAAATTAAATTTAAGGAAATTAATTAATATCATATATAAAATAAGTTACTTAACAACAAATACACTGCACTTGTTTGTTTGACGTAATCATGCCAAATAAATAAACGACACTAAATAAACTTGATATGACCGATTCGACTTATAAGAATTCGCACTTGAGAACTCTTTATTTTAAAAATTCATCAAACCTCCACTAATAAGTCTGCTCCATAAAAGATTGTCAACTTAATTTCTCAATTATATAAGGAGTTGTTGAGTTGTTGACCAAGGAATCCAACATCAATTAACAATAGTGCAAATAAGACAGCGTGGTCACTCCACGTAAACCTTTAAAGACTCATTGATTATTTTATGGTTACATAGATTGCTTGATCGTTCAGTATGATAAGCTTAACCACTTCATACAAAACGGGAACCGATATGGTTTCAACTTTCTGGTGAGTTGATAAAGCCAATCTTATTGCTTTTGACTGCTGCAGCTGCACGAGCCCTTCCAACTAAGAAACTGTTATACCAATGTTGAGATTCTTCTTACGGCTAGATCCAATCTCCTGGTCCCTGCGGAAAGGAAAAAGAATTTCACGCTCTTCCTTTCGGGAAGGGAGGATTAGGGAAATCCTATTGATTGCAGCTTTCTCCAGACCTCCCAGTCAATATATGCCTCTCTTATCCATATAAGAAGACTTAGGTATAGATGTCACGTATCCACCTTCTACCCGTGGGTCGGACCCTAGTATGATTCCCTTAAAGAGAGTCTGGACTCTTGCCGACTAACTCCAGTTAGGGAATCTCCGACTTGTAAAGGATTTTTCCAGTTGGGGAGGCGAGCTTCGGAAGTCGCTGCGCTTTGCCTTCGCTCTTTTATTCCCAGTTGGTTGTCTATCTTTTGACCGGAATTTCAATCAAACCACTGCTGAAATGTCAATGGTATATTGAAAAGAAAGCAAATAATTATGACTCTTCAAGCTTGAATATCAAAGATTAATGATGAGTTTAGTCATAAGTAACTATGATAAACTTAAGGGCCATTATTTGATTCTAATCGTGCCTTAGAAGTAGAGGCACACAGTTCCATAAGCATCATCAAGTTCAATAGAATTGATTGATGATGTAGCGTCCTTCATTTCACAAGTTCAAATTGGAAGTCAATTATCGTGTGGGATCAATTCCTACGACGTAATAAGAAGTCAGTACATATATACAATCAAGCCCGTTCAGCCCAAATAATAGTGGACCATTACACTAATGCATTCAAATTTAATAGAAAAATTAAAGCATTGATAGGGTAGAGTTGATAGGGTAGAGTATCCGACGTCAAATAATATTGAATTTCATTTTACTTGTATAATGATTTTATTGAGAATTATATTAATAAAGGTATTTTTTTCTTTCTTATGTCTTCGCTTTTATTATAATTACACGTATGATAAAATCTGCAAACCAAATTTAATCTATGGGATAGGGTTGAGCATACGATGACAATCATGCAACATGTTACTAAGATTTTGGTTTTAAACGTGTTTCAAGTCAATGGACTTTCGAGATAGGACATTGAATAGCCCAGTAAGACTTGTGCATATGATGCATGCTCGTAAGACAAGGATGTTGCATTCCATTAATATCAGGCGGTGCACATATGTGAGTACTTGTTGGAGAATAAGTTCATTGAATATGACCCGATGGAAATACTCAACTGGAAGATTTGTCTGTCGAATAAGAATCTACATATTGCAATAGTACATGATTAATCCTTCGACTTGAGGCACGATGGTAGCCTTGTGCATATCATGCAATACTTAAATTTATCTTTTCATTGCTTGACAATTGTTATATGAGTATTTTTGAGTATTTTATCGATGTGCATGGAGGTTTGTCTATAGCCAACATAGAATTCGACACTTGTCTACAGACAAGGGAGTATCCTGTGAATTTCCATAGTTCGCGATTTAAAGACCATGGTCAGGGCACGATGAATATTTAGTCATAAAAGAATTACTGAAACTTGAAATTAAATCACTAATATTAAATCAATTGGGTTTCGACTTATAAATTAAAACCCAAGATTTAATCAGAAAACTAGTTGTCGAAAGGATCGTATATGTATGGATTTGCAAGTGAAATAAGTTTGCTCGTTATTTGAACTAACACTGGGTAATCATGCTACTTGCTAAATGTTGGCATGATTTGTAGGATTTTGAAATTAAAGAGTAATTAGTTAAATTAATTAATATAATAAATTATTATTTATAACTCACAAAAGTTGTAAGCCTACTCCTAGTGTTAGTCGTTAACCTAAACGGGTAACACATAATTCTGGTTCTTAACATTTCAAGATTGATAACTTCAATAGTTGGGAAAATTAATTAATTTGGATTAATTAAATGAGATTTCAAATTCAATTCATTATTGGGTTAAATATTTCATTATATAATTTTATTATTTAATTAAATTTAATTTGATTAGAAATCTCAATTAAGGGAATATATTAAATCTGTCAATTGGATTGATTAATTTAAACTCGTGGAATTAATTGATTGATTGAATTAATTAAATAGTTGGATTTCAAATTCAAGTACTTGTAATTTTCTAGTAGGCCTAAATTGTAGAAATCAACTAGA
>BMAC01000392.1:901645-988510 GCA_014905375.1 Phtheirospermum japonicum | reverse complement strand
TCTTTTTCATCTTAAATTTTCCAAAATAATTGGTGCTAACATTCTTCTTTTAACAAAGGTTCTACTAATGACGCTTCAAAATGCACATCCGGGGCTTGATTATGAAAGAGATAAAAGATCCTCTAAGGTTTATCCTCTTTTTTTACTAGAACTTTGATTCTAAATATCGTGTTGTTGCTAAAACACAACTTTTACATGAAGTCTTTCAAAGAAATGGTTGCAGCTTGCTTGATTAAGGATCCCAAAAAGCGACTAACCTCTGAAAAGCTTTTGAAGCACGCATTCTTTAAACATGCATGCTCGAATGAGTATTTGGATCGTACAAATGTCCGATCGCACACACATATGGGTACGATTCCGTAATTCCTATTTTCTACTCTCTATAAAAATTCACTATTTTCAATTACTGTTTGCTTTTATTTATAATTAATTAATTTGTGCTACTTAATAGTAAGGAATAAATAAGATTTAGTTTTGTTTTGAACTTTAAGGACTAAGAATTAAAAACAGGTTCAACTAAATGTATTTATCACAAAACTTCAATTGACTGATACACATAAATACAAAGTGTTCGACTAAAATAATACATCATAAGGCACTTCAATATGCACGTTTACAAAATTCACTCATTGATGGCCATATCTGAATCTTTTTGTCAATGGGACCTGCTGAACAATGCAGGTCCTGATAATACAAATACTACTTAAATAAATAAGTTAAAACAACAGATGACTGGTGAATGTTGGAGCTACACTTGTCTTTTGATAGTCGACTTTGGTTTGCTTAACATAATAATAAAAATAATTATTATAATTAGTTGAAATTTTTATCCCAATTTTAATTATAATATAATATGAAAACCTAGCTAACACACACTACTGCAGAAAATAGTTTTAAAGGCGGTTTTGGGAGACTTTTAACGGCGGTTTTTGAACCGCCTTTTAAATCCACCGCCGTAAATTTTTACGGCGGTTTTTCTAAAACCGCCATAGAAAGTGAGGCTTTTTACGGCGGTTTTTATTGAACCGCCGTAGAAAGTGATACTTTTTACGGCGGTTTAAGAATCGCAGAAAAGAACAACGACGGTGGATTCTACGGCGGTTATTGAAAAATACCTTCTAGAAAGTCTGTTTTCAGAACGGATATTTTACAACGGTTCTTAAAAAGTACCTTCTAGAAAGTAGTACAAAAATTAAAAAAAAAATTGAAAGCAGGTGCCCCAAAACAGAAAAATACTAGATATTTTGAATATTATTAATTATTTCTTAGGCGGGAGCGTGCGGAACTCTCTGTTGAGCAGTCGATCGGCAGATCGGCAGTCTATCTACTGGAGCTGTGCGTGGGCGTGGGCGGGAGCTCTCTGTTGAGCAGTTGATTTGACTGCCCGACAGTTGATCGACAGCTCTTGGCAGCGTGGCGCGCAGGCGTCGGCAGCTCTCAGCAAGGCTCTATGCTGGTTCTCGGCAACTCTTGGAATGGCTCGACACTGGTTCTCGACAGCTTTTGGCAGAGCTCGACGGCTCTAAGCACTGGCTCTCGGCAGGTGTGGCACGCAGGCATCGACAGCGCTCAGCAGCTCTCGGCAGGTGTGGCACGCAGGCGTCGACAGCGCTTGGCAGCGCGCGGGCAGTTGTGCGTGCGACTGGGCAGGAGTTTCGGCAGTGCTTGGCTGTGCTCGGCAACGCTCGGCAGCTGCCGAGAGCTGCGCACGGGACTCGCCTTGGCTCAAGCCAAGGGCCGATTTTCACCTTCTTTTCGCTTTCTCGTTAAAATCTAGCAAAAATAACACCCATCCACTTAATTAAACCCATTTAAAATATCAAGTATAAAATCAAAAAGAAAATCGAAAAAAAATAAAACAAGAAAATAACCTAATAACCTAACGAAACTCAACTCAAAACCACTATAAACGACACTAAACCCTAATTAAAAACACGAGAAAAATACCACAATAACATGCAAAATAGTGCGGCAACAGTCTCAAGGGGCACGTACTCTTCATTATCCAAGTCCGTCATAGCCGTAACCTCCTCAGCCAAATTCATGTGCTCAATGGGCACGTGACGATGCTCACCCGCCTGACTTTTTGGAATAGCCCCCGGAATCGTGCGTGGGGGAATATTTCGTAGCCTGTGCGACCTTTTCAAGGTAGGATTCCCCATTGGACCAAAGACCTGTGAAATAAATAGCATGTTCGGGGGATTATCCACATCAGTCTCGTTACCTTGTTGAACGATCAAAATTCGGGCCTCCAGGATAGCATCAGAGGCAGTTGTTCAGTGCCCAGTTCTTGTTAATATTCATGGGTGTGTAGCTCAGTAAGTTCACGGGAACCTGTTCACCGGCGGAACGGCGCACGCCCTGCTGGAAGCTCGAAAATTTTTCTTGGTGATGGGTTTGACATTCTGCAAGCAATTTCTAAAAAAACACAAAGAAATCAAGAGAGAGAATATATTGTCGTTGGAGGATTGTGTTTTATTGGCGAGATAATCAAGTGAGAAGGGAAAGTAAAAAACTAACCTTATAATTCTGGCAAAAGTTATCGTTGAAGGGAAAAGAGAGAGAGAGAGAGAGTAAATAATAAGGAAATAAAAAGAAAACTTACTCTCACAACTTCCTCTTTTAAACCCAAAAAAAATCCTTTCCTACAAATATTCCCACTCCTTCTTAAAGTAAAACACATGATTTCAACCCAACAAAACCACTATCTCAAGTTTATAAAATAAAAATCACAAATCTCAACTACATATAAAACTGAGATACTGCTAGATTTAAAAACCATCACCATAGTAGAATGAATCCTTTGAAAAGAAATTTTTCACACTTCAAATTAACATCTTATTATTGGTCCAATCCAACGATTTTAACACCACTGAAACACTTGGTTAGCAAAATTCATAACATGATCAAGAGAATTCAGGGAAAGACGCAAGTACAAGTAACATAACATAAAGCAAAATGGCATCCTCACAAACTATGAATGTCCTAATTGATGCCTAAAAATCATGACCTAAAAATTTAAAAATACAACAAAAGATTTAGGTGACATGATCAGTGTTGCTTTTTATGTGATGACATTATAACTAACATTGCTCTAGGTGAAGTCTGTGAAAACAGACCCCTTAATCCAAGTTGATGACTACGTCAAAATCACTCAAGGAGGTCAAAATCAAAGATTGGACTTTATCCAGATATTAATTATCTTTTCAGTAACTAGAAAAAGAAACTTACTTATCTTTAGAAATTGTTAGAAAATTAACACCCTTTGTTTTTTTACCTGGGAGAAAACCATGTTTCTGCGGGAATGTTTCACAATCACCAAAACAAAGAAGCTAGTCTTTTTGCCATCACTTTTTATTACAACACATGAACTTTCTGCACTTTAATTAGACCCAATGCATTCAGTATATGTATGAAAAAAAATAAAAATACATGCAAAATTTAAAAATGTCATGACTATTAACTGTTTAGGTGTCATGACATCAAAACTAACACTAACTTAAACAATGCACATTCCGAGATCTCTTCTCAAACGAGATAAGGTCTCTATATCTAAAACCATTGTGAAAATGTCAGAAAGCTGAATGTTTGTTCCTATATACTTAAGACTAACTATCTTCCTCTCAACCAAGTCACGAATAAAGTGGTACCTTATGTTAATGTGTTTGATTCGTGAGTGCTGGACCAGATTTTTTGAGATATCAATGCACTGGAATTATCACAATGCATAGTCAAAATTCTACAATGTAGACCATAGTACTCTATCATTTGGTTCATCCAAAGCAACTGTGTGCAAGCCCTTCTAGATGCAATATACTCGGCTTCAGGTGTAGAAAAAGAAATGCAATTTTATTTTTTATTATACCATGAGATAAGGTTGTTACCCAAGAAAAAACAACCCCCAGTGGTACTCTTTCTATCCACAACATCCCCAGCCCAATCCGAGTCCGTATATCCCACAAGTTCAGTACTTGTATCTTTAGTATACCAAACACCCAAATCACTTATGCCAGCTACATACCTAATGATTCGTGTAACAGCTTTCAAATGTGATTCTTTAGGATTTAACTGGTACCTTGCACATAGACCCATGCTGTACATAATATCAGGCCTGCTAGCCGTCAAGTTTAATAGACTCCCTAACATGATCCTATACAAGGTGTTATCAACACTAATATCAACATCATCTCTAGATAATTTTATGGTTTTTCCTAACGGTGTTTTCTTATGCGTATCATTCTCTAACCCAAATTTCTTACAAGATTCTTAGCATATTTAGTCTGCGAGAGAAAAATACAGTCATCCAACTATTTAATTTGCAACCCAAGATAATAAGAGAGATTACATTCCATACTCATCTCGAATGTGTCTGACATTCTGGTAATAAAATCACTTACCATCTGCTCGTTAGTAGATCCAAAAATTATATCATCCCCATAAATTTGGACAATTAAAATGTTCTTATTCGATTTAAGGAGAAATAAGGTTTTGTCAACTTCTCCATGTCTAAAATTTAAGAAAAGAAAGTGCTGAGTCAATCTCTCATACCATGCTCTAAGAGCTTGTTTTAAACCATACAAAGCTTCTTTTAATTTTAAACAAAATCTGGTTTGTGAGGATCAGCAAACCCTTTAGGTTGCTCAATAAATACTTCTTCACTTAAAACTCCATTAAGAAAAGCACTTTTTATGTCCATTTGATGTAGAGACATTTTCATATAGCATGCAACAGCAAGTCAGAGTCTTACCAATTCAACAAGCAACTGGAGCAAACGTCTTATCAAAATCAATACCCTCAATTTGAGTGTATCCTTGTGCAACCAATTGTGCCTTATTTCTCATAATATTGCCTGCCTCCTCCATTTTGTTCTTAAAGATCCACTTTGTACCTGTAACATGTGAGTTTTCTGGACGAGGAACTAAGTCCCAAACATCATTATTACCAAATTGATCCAATTCTTCTTGCATGGAATTTATATAAAACTCATCTTTAAGAGCACCCTCTACACACTTTGGTTCCTTTTTGGAAAGATATAGAGATTCTCGATTTGAGAATAGTTAGTAGAAAAGAAAACAGACCTTACCATCTCTCTGAAGTTTATTTGTCGCTTTCTTGTACTTCTTTCATCGAGATCTCCAATGATTTGGCATGTATGATGGTCCCTCAGAATTCTCAATGGTATATCTCTCTGATGTAAGTCGATCTGATCAGATGAATCTTCTTCATCTGAGTCTGAGTCTAATTCCGGAGCAGCCTGAGTTGTTGTCAAGTTTGGTGTCAAGTCATCAGTACCGTCACCACCTATATCTTTAGTTTCTTCACTTGTAGTTTCATCTTTACCAACCGTGACGTTTTCTTGAGGATTCTGATCATAAACCAGATCAATATCCTCAGCAAGTTTAACAACACTAATCATATCATCAAACTTGACATTAACTGACTCAATCATGCAACGTGTTCTAAGATTATACACTCTATATGCATGACTATTTCGAGAATATCCCATAAAAATGCATTTATCACTCTTTGATTCTAGTTTTGCAAGATGATTTCTAACATTAAGCATATAACAAATACACCCAAAAACCTGAAAATAGCTCAAATTTAGCTTTTTACCCACCAACAATTCATAGAGAGTAACACATGACCCAGGTCTGAAATACGCCCTACTGATTATGTGGCATGCAATATTCATTGCTTCCCCCAAAAAACATTTTTCAATCCCATTTGAAATAAGCATAGTCCTAGTCATTTTTGCAAGAAATCTATTTTTGCGTTTGACTATCCCATTTTGTTGAGGAGTGATAGGTGAGGAAAATTCATGGGTTATACCTACCTTGGAACAATTATTCGAAAAGGACACATTTTCAAACTCTTTTCCATGGTCTGGCCTTATTCTACCTATATTCACACCAAAACGAACACATAACTTTTTCGCAAGTTTTTTAAACGCTTCGAAAGCCTCGGATTTTTCTTTTATACGTGGTCGGATGTGACCATGTTCACCACAGTGTATCTTAATCTTGTCCACCTTTGGGCTTAACTCTAGCGTTTGTTGATCAGGCTTGTATTCAGTCTCGTGTTTAGATGAATCAGGGATACTTAATTCTAGAATTTTGGCGAGCTTAGCCTTACCCTTATTGAGGTTCGAAAGGGTTTCTTGGATCTTCTTTAAATAAGTCTTCATGCGTTCTAGTTCAGCATCTTTTCTAGTGAGTGATGACTCCAGTCTGACAATTATATTGAGTCAATCATCCTTCTCGTGAGTCATATTGTCCACCTTGATCATAAGGGACTTTATTTTAAGCACTAGTTTACCCCAACTTACAAATAATTCGTCATACTCAATTTTTAGTCCATCGTATCTGTTAGGTAGTTCCTCGACTTCTGCATTCAAGCACCAGGTGTTTGTTTTGGTGTTACCAACACAAATGTCATCATCCCACACAACGTAACAAAACAGAGCTGGAACAGATTTAGAAGTGTCAGAATCACTGTCATCTTCATTGAACTCTTTTGCAATCAAGTTCTTCTTCCTCAGAGTATTTGCACATTCATTTTTATAATGTCCCCAACCTTTACAATCATGGAATTGAACTTAATTAAGGGGCTTTGGGGAGCTAGAGGTTCTGGATTCCAAAGGTGAAGATTGGAAATTGGCAAGTGTTTCGCCCTGATGATTTTGGTGTTGGGGTTTCTGGCTTGAATCTTGAATTCGATCCTCCAATATTGTTTTTCCTCTTCAAGTACTTGTTCAATAATTGAGACACAAGATACACTTTCTTCTTCTCCAGGTGTGGTAGCATCAACCTTCTCTAATAGCTCTCTCCAATCAATATCTTATTCGTCATCAGAGTTAACATCGGAATTTAGAGCAACATTCTTCTCTTTTGAGTTGGAACCAAGATGTTCCATTTCAAACGTCTTGAGAGATCATACTAGAGCATCGAAGTCTAGATCATATGTGTCCTTTGCTTCTTCAATAGCTACCACTTTGATGCTGAATCTCTTCGAGATAGATCTTAGTAATTTTCCCACAAGACATGAGTTAGTCACACCTTCACCAAGTTCTTTACACTCGTTGTCTCATAGCAAAGTCCATGATGGATTCCTTTTCATCCATCCTCATAGACTCAAAAGTAGCAGTCAACATCCTCAGTTATGATTTCTTGACACTGTGAGTACCCTCACATACCCTCTGCAATGCATCCCATGCATCTTTTGTCGACTCGCACTTTTTGATCACCTTATAGTAGCTTGAGTCAACATAGCCACAAAGAGTGTTGATATTCTTGGAGTTCCAATTGGACAACTCTTGTTCATCAGCCTTCAATTCTTCTTCCCTATTGATGATGGTATCACCGTCAGCATCAGTAATGCGTGGTTTTTCCCATCCAACCAGTATGGTTCTGCACGCTCATTCATAAATGTTCTTGATGTGCCACCTCATCCTTTGTTTGTAGAGAGAATAGTTTTCGCCAGTAAGGATCGAAGGTCGTGGATTTCCTTGAGCATCCATTGTGTCCTACAAAAATAAGGATCAATATACTTAGTACGTCAAGTAACCTGCTCTAGATGCCAATTGTAAATTTGGGTAGGTCTATGGATGTTAAAATAAGTCTCAGTAAATCGATGTTAAGTCTAGTGTTAAAACACCAAAACTAACATCAAACAGAACATAAATAATAAGCAACGGAATAAATATAAACTAAAGAACACATCAATTTAAATTTCGGTTGTATGCAAAGCAATAATGAAATTAAGCAAGAAAATGCAATGTTTCACCGAGTACAAGCATGCAAGCACAAGGTACAACTATGCATAAAAACTCAAATAAAGCAAATTGACTAAAATTGAAAGCATGAATGGATAAAGCAATGAAAATAGACGAGAAAGTTCGAAACTTTAAGGAAAATAACAAGCAACGAAGCCTAGATCTAGGATTAAGCATGAAACAAAGCATGAAAATTAAATTGCAAATAAAGCATGTGAAAAACTCAAAATCAAGACGATCCAAGAGCCGATCTATGACCTAGATGTGTCACTCAACTAGAATCCATAGTCAATTTACGAACTGGGTATACAAACCCGAAAACTATATTACTTTAATTCGTTCCAGAACAAATACAATGTATAAAGTAATATATGAAAACAATATCATCAACATTATAATACTAAAATATTTTTCGCCACGAAAGGATGATCTTCTCCGTTGGTCACGCAACATCAAAGATGTATGAATCTCGAATGGTGGCTTCAAGTACTCCTTGTGCTTGTGTTCTTCTTCTTGTTCGTGCATCTATGCTCCTCGTCTCTTGGCTGCATTCAAAATTTGTCTCACCTAGTGCGTCTTCTTCTTGTCTTAAATAAACAAGACTCCTATTCTTGGTCAACAAGTAAACAAGTCCTAAACACAATTTAGGAAATTACATACAATTCTAAACATAATCTAGGAAACAAATCTAGTGTCTTAATATATTTTGAGCCCAAGAAATGAAATTAACTAAACAAGGAATATTGCCAAGAATAAAATTCTCAACATATATTGTGTCATTCTTGTTAATATTTTGGTCACTTTAAGTGCAAACACATTATTTGAAAATAGTTTTAATGATATCTTAAGTAATTGTGAGTTTGAGGATGAAAGTGAAACCAATGTTGAGGAACAACCCATTTTTCATGTTACTCCTTTAGTCACAAATCCAATTGCATCTAGTTCATATTCTTCTAACTATGTGTTTATGTGTTTGAATGGTACTAAAATAGCACACACTAAAACCCAGCATAGAGAGAATGAAGTTTTTGTTGATACTAAATTGGTCTTTTGAAGAAATTCTAAATTGTTTCACCCGGAAAATACGACCACGCCTAAAACTTGTGCTTTTACCCCGACATGCACACACAAACACGCCAGAAAAGGACCACCGGAGGTTTTCCAGTGGAAACCTCTCTGATGCTTAAGTCGGAAAGCGTGTGGAGTGTTTTAGTGAGATAGAAAAAGGAATGCACTAAGAATGACATACCTTTCTCAGCCTTAGGGCTGAGGTATTTATAGTTTCCCTCGGTGGGGACCCCTTTCGGGATCTCGGAAACAAAATTCCGTGAATCAAGGGCCGTTAAGCAACAAATTCTGACAAGTGGTCCCACTTGTCCACTGAGGGGAGGCCAGGGAATCAGGTTTGTCCTGATCCTACCCTCCCTCTCTCTTATATGGTATCAGGTCTGCCTTGACCCTATTTCTTAAAGATTACTCCATAAGAAATCTCGTCCACGCCTTGTCAGGACAATTCTTGGGCCGTGGTGATTCTCTTCTCAACACCTGATTTATTCCTACGAAGACCAGGTCAGATTTTCTCAAGGACTGAGTTGGTCTGACTTACTTCCTTTTCATTGGTTGTCTCAACCCAGGTCTACCCCAATCCAAGTCTTGACCTATTTAGGCTACATCAACTCCTCCCCCCGAAATAGTTGGGGTAGAGCTGTAAAATTCCAGAGCCTTTTCAGAATAAATGAGGTCCCATATATCCCTTTATGGTTTTTCGTACTCGCACAAATCCCTAACAATCCGCCTGGCGACAAGTCCTAATATAGGCATTAGTGGTGTCGGCCCACATCCCGAAATGGTTACCATATCCACACGTCTCTCCCAGTACTATTCCTCTGACAAGTCAGCGGCGCGAGATCTACCCTAATACGGTTGGTGTTCCAGCTCACCGCCTACGGTACTGTTCATATGTCTGCATTAAATGTGGGGATCCCATCAAATCCCGCTTTTTCCTCATTTTCCATTTTTTGAAGTTATCATTTTACCTTATATTCCCGCTGGACCCTCTTTCTCTATTACTTTCGCATTTTCACTTCTGCAAAAACTCTCAAGCTTCTCTTTCTCTCTCTAGTAATCCAGCAAGTTTTCAAATTTCAATTTTTCCGGCCACCTTCATAGACCATGTACTTTCTCAGTCCTTTTCTTTTTAATTTTCCGATAATGTCATAGTCTTCTCCTTCTCATGGCGTCCCTCCAGTTACTTCCCCTTCTCTGGCGGCGACAGATTCTTCCTCTCCTCCGTCTTCTCCTCCGGCGGCTACGTCGGCCGCCACCTCTTCCTTTTATTCTCTGGAGTATCCGCCGCCGATCCAAGGTCATCCAAAAATCGCCTCCATTCTTAGTGATAGGACCGTTGAGGAAATTCGCCACAAATACAAACTTTCTGAACCCTTTGATCATTATAGCGCCCCGGCGTGTATTCTGACGTGCCAAGCGCCGGCCGACTAGTTGACTTTTTATGCCGATCAATTCCAGGCGGGCTTGCGTCTTCCCGCAAACCCGCTGATGCTAGAGATCGCTGCCATATATAAAATCCCCCTTTTCCAGTTTACCCCCAATACGTTTAGGATTATAGTATGCTATAGTCTGGCCATGCGGTATGCTTGTCTGGATCCCACGGCCCAGACTTTCGAAAAACTCTACCAGGCTAAAAGCTTACCTCCTGTCTGCTTTTATCTCAGTGCTAGATAAGAAGTTCACTTCTTACATGGGCTCCCTTCCTCCAATAAGGCCTGGAGGAAGAAATTCTTCTTTGTTCGTTGTGACGGAGATTGGGGTTTCGACCCGACGCCCCTCGATAAGCTACCCACATATCTTCACTTATCCACTGCAGACAGGTCTCCTTACCTGCGGAAAATCATTTCTACCCTTAACGAAAACCCTCTTCACGTAACTTACCTCCTCCTACCTCATGTTCTAAACTTTTTCAATGAGAGAGAGGAAACAAGTCCTTTAACCCAGAGATTGGTAAAATCCCTTTTATCCTGGTATGTCCTTGATATTTTATTTTTCATGTCTTATCCCTTTCTTTCTCTTTTTTTAGAAAGGATGATGCTCCAGATGATTGCTGCTGCCACGAATGGGATAGAGGCAGCCCCAGAAAAAGCTGCCCAAGAAGTGGGTTCTTCCTCTCGCGCCCAGGTCCCGAGCCCCACTCCTTCTCAAGCACAGGGCCCCAGCTCTTCTCCAGCATCAGGCTCCAGCCCCTCTCGGAAGCCGCCTCATCCTACAGCCACCACGAGTCCCTCCTCCGAATTCGAGGAGGATGTCATTCCTTTGGCCAAGAGGCCTCGCACAAGTCAGGGCAGTTGTGCCCCAACAGCCCGTGCTCCCATCACGCGCAGCACTCCTCCTCCCATTAACTTGGTCCTCCACTATTCAGGAGAGGTGGCTCTCAAGTTTATGCGTAGACAATGTCTATCGGCAGACCAGCAAGACCTGGAGAAGATGAATGACCGCGAGCTCTTGGAATCTTGGTTCCAGGACGTAGCGCGAGTAAATTTTTCCTTCCTTTTCTCTTTCCTTTTGCATTACTTGTCTAAGCATTAACCCTCTCTCTTATTACTTGTCTAAGCATTAACCCTCTCTCTTATAATCCAAGAGGGCTATCTTGGCCACTCGACCTACCAGATCTATGATCATGATCGATGTGATTAAAGAAAATAAGGAGTTGCACGTGAAGGGGGAGCGCTTTAAGGCCCTACATAAGGAGTGAGGAGTCGAGCTAAAGAAAGAGGGGGATAAGCTTTCAAGGCTAAAGGATGAGCTAAAATAAGTGAAGGATGAGCTAGCTGAGGTAAGGAAAGCCCAGGCGAAAGTGGTGGAGATGGCGCGGGACGAGGCTCTGGCAGAGGCAAGGAGACTAGCCGATGAAGTCTTAGCCAAGGCTAAAGAGGGGTGGAGGACCGATTTCTTGAACTCTGAGGAGGGTTTAAGGTTGATCCAGCTAACCAAGGAGGAGACCCGGCGAGCTTTTTTGGGGTCCAAGGAATTGTATTCCGTGCTCGTCCCAGAGGCCATAGGCTACTATCACTTTGGCCTGGACGAGCAGGCTAAGTGGGCCTCAGAGCATCCAGGGACTCCCTTTGATCGAACCAAACCTCTCGAGACCCCCCCTGGGCCCACTTCCTTCACTTTTTCTCCAGCATGCGATTGCTTGCATACCTCTGGGTTGGCCGAGTTTGCCGAGCGCATCCTCACTCTCTTCCATTACCCTGTGCCAGAGTAGCCTCAACCAGATCAGGCTCTCGCCCTAGCTCTTCTTGACTCTTCTCCTTCCCCAACCTTCGCAGGTCTGGGTGAGCTGTCGATCGAAGCTTCGCCGGGCGCCTTAGCTGAAGACGCTGTGGAGAAGCTGGCTACTGAGCCAGATGTCGAGCCTTAGGTTTTTAGGGCTTCTTTTATTTTCTTTTAGTCAGACCTGATGTTTGCTTGAGCGGCTGGTCTGCTTTTGTCTTTTATGAGTTTGTACTGAATGATTCTCCATTTAATAATAATGTACTCTTTTGTCTTGTAATGACTCTTGGGCTCCTAGGGTTTCCTGATTTTCTGGAAACCCTAGTACTTTTTATTCCTTGGCACGTGCCTTCGTTTGCTTTATATATGTGCATGTACGATTTGTTTTCAATTTTTGCAATGGCCTCTTCTTCCTTACTCGAAGAGATTGACTCTATGAAATGAAAGAACATCTCTTTGTTAGTCGAAAATTTCAAACTTTCCGATAAACTGGCTGTGCTCCGGGAGAAAATCATCTATTTGTATTGCCTTTTGGATAGGAAGAGATAGAAGAAACGCCACTACAAGCGAGAGTAGGCCGAGCTGCATCAATTGAGTCGTCAGTTGCAAGAGGAGAAGGCTAACTTGATGGAGTTGATGAACCGGTTGACTATCGCCTCCGGCGAAGCTCTTGCCATATCTGAGCGAGCTGATAAGTATCGCCAGCGCTACCACGAAACTGAGCGTGAGCTGTGGCGTGTCCGCCATGCCCTAGCCTCTGATCGGAGGGCTTCTTCCTCACATGGCTAAATGTCTCTGGGATTTTGTTGAATTTTCTGTTCTTCTGTTTTATTTCCAGTGTTGTAATAAATTTTTCCAACCTTCGTAGAGGGCGTGTGCAATTTCTCTTATATTGCCAAAATTTTATGATAAATACAAGAGTATTTTTTCCGAAAATCTTCAATTGATTCTTGTTTCTGTCAAATTAAGTGAATTAGGGTTTCAAGCTTAGCCAATCCTGGATTTTGAACTTACCGTCAGGTCTGGAGGATTGAGATATCCACCTTTAGCCAGACCTAGCTTAAGTTGAGTCGAGTAATTTTATGAATATTTGCTTTAAGCCACTTGTTTTAGCACTATCCCCAATATCCGGCCTCAAACTGACAATCAGGTCAGGTCAATAAAATGGGACATCCGCCCTTTAGCCAATCCTGGCTTAAACTGACACTCAGGTCAGGAAAATGAGGCATCTGCCCTTAGCCAATCCTGACTTAAAATGACACTTAGGTTAGGAAGATGGGACATCCGCCCTTAGCCAATCCTGGCTTAAACTGACAATCAGGTCAGGAAGATGGGGCATCTGCCCTTAGCCAATCCTGGCTTAAACTGACAATCAGGTCAGGAAGATGGGGCATCCTCCCTTAGCCAATCCTGGCTTAAACTGACAATCAGGTCAGGAAAATGGGGCATCCGCCCTTAGCCAATCCTGGCTTAAACTGACACTTAGGTCAGGAAGATGGGACATCCGCCCTTAGCCAATCCTGGCTTAAACTGACAATCAGGTCAGAAAATGGGGCATCCTCCCTTAGCCAATCCTGGCTTAAACTGACAATCAATTCAGGAAGATGGGGCATCCGCCCTTAGCCAATCCTGGCTTAAACTGACACTCAGGTCAGGCAAAATTGAGGGCATCCGCCCTTAGCCAATCCTGGCTTAAACTGACACTCAGGTCAGGAAGATGGGGCATCCGCCCTTAGCCAATCCTGACTTAAACTGACACTTAGGTCAGGAAGATGGGGCATCCGCCCTTAGCCAATCCTATCTTAAACAGACAATCAGGTCAGGAAGATGGGGCATCCGCCCTTAGCCAACCCTGGCTTAAACTGACAATTTGGTCAGGAAGATGGGGCATCCGCCCTTAGCAAATCCTGGATTAAACTGACAATTAGGTCAGGAAAATGGGGCATCCGCCCTTAGCCAATCCTGGCTTAAACTGACAATCAGGTCAGGAAAATGGAGAATCTACCCTTAGCCAATCCTGGCTTAAGAGAAGTTCACAAGTTGACAAACAAGAATGAACCTGCATTATTATTATATAAATAAACTTAGCAAAATCAGATTACACATAAAATTTACGTAAATTAGAAATGTTCCACGCTCGGGGTATCTCAACCCCATCCATTTCTTCCAATTTATAAGCGCCACCTGCCAAGACCTTTGTGACCCGAAATGGTCCCTGCCACATATTGTCGAGTTTTCCTTTGGCCTTCCTTAAATCATTCTTGCTTAGGACTAAATCTCCTACATGGAAATGACTTTTGACCACAAACCTATCATAGGCCGCTTTGACTCTTCCTGTAATGTGTGCCATCCTGACGGCAGCTCTTTCCCTCTTTTCCTCAACCAAGTCCAGGGCATCCCTAATCAATAGCTCATTTTTCTCTTCAGCAAAGTTCTTGACTCGATGGGTTTCCATACTGATCTCAGCGGGAACCACAGGTTCCATGCCATAAACCAAAATAAAAGGTGTTTCCCCCGTGCTTTCTTTCGGATTAGTTCTGTACGCCCACAGAGTTGAGGTGAGCTCTTCAACCCATTTGCCTCCCTATTTCTCTAATCGTGTTTTTATCCCTTGTACGAGGATGCGATTGGTCACTTCAACTTGACCATTGGCTTGTGGATGGTAGACAGACGTGAAGTGCTGATCAATCTTCATTTTAGCACACCAGGCTTTGATTCTGGTGCCCATGAACTGGGTGCCATAATCTGAAACCAAAACCCTGGGGATGCCAAATCGACATACAATATTCTTCCACAAAAATCTCATCACCGCATCCTCCGTGATTTTTTCTAAGGCTTCAGCTCCCACCCACTTACTGAAATAATCGATGGCGACTACTAAAAACTTCTTTTGGGCAGGGACCGTGGGGAAGGGACCAACAAGGTCGATTCCCCCTTTGGCAAATGGACAGGGAGAGCTCATCGTCATGAGCTCTTCCACAGGTTTGTGTATCAAGGGCGAGTTCTTTTGACATTTGTCACAAGTCCGAACAAAATCCTCCACTTCTTTTCTTAGTTGAGGCCAAAAGTATCTTGCTCTCAAGACCTTGCTTGACAAGGCTCTAGCACCCATGTGATTGCCACAATATCCTTCATCGACTTCTCTAAGAACATGAGTGCCTTCTTCTGAGCCCAGGCATCGTAGAAGGGGTTGCATGAATCCAATTTCTATCCCCTTTATCACCAGGTCTCTTGCTGCATGCACATAGTTGTTCTGGGTTCATCTGGAATGTTCATCCCATTCGCCCCCAGTGATCATGAAGATGTCTCCCCTTATTTCTTGTGCTTGGTCATTCCTTTGCCCTGCATTGCGATATTCCAAATTACGTTTGCCATCTGGATATCGTCTCTTTGTATGTGAGCCAGGTCTGGGCTCCTCCCTTCGCATTCTTACAAATTCTTTGAGGTGACCAGCCTGCACCATCCTTTCCAACTCGTCCTTCAAATGAGTGCACTGATCTGTGTCATACCCATAATCATTGTGGTATCTACAAAATCGATTGGATCTCCCTTTTCTTGGCTTCTGAGAGTAAGTTTTGGGCCACTTGAAATCTGGATGCCTCTCTATTTCCGGCAAGATTGCCCCCTGAGGAGTCGCCATGGGTGTATACTTGTCAAAGCAAGGTCGTCCTCCTGCCAGGTCTGGCCTGGGTCTCTTTACTGGCGCTCTCTCCTCTCTACCATACCGATCTCTCTTCTTCTCACCTTCATCCTTGATTTTCAAGGCCTCTTCCAAGTGGATATATTTCTCGACCCTCTCTAAGAGTTCTCCAAACTTCAGAGCTGGCTTCACAACCAGCGACTAGAAAAAGTCTCCTCTCCGGAGGCCCTGCGCTAACGCGTTCACTAAGAGTTCTACCGACACAGAAGGCACCTCAAGATTTGCATTCGTGAGTCAATTGATATAAGCACGCAGGCTCTCATTCTCTCTCTGCTTTAAACTAAACAGCTCGAGTGGCATTTTCTTGTATTTCTTGCAACTGGTAAACTGATGCAAGAAAGCCGAGCTAAACTCATCAAAGTTGCTGATAGAACGCGGTGGCGGCTAGCTAAACCAGAGCTGAGCTGATTTAGTAAAGGTCATTGGGAAGACCCAGCACATGACTTCATCCGAGAACTTGTGGACAGACGTCTCAATTTCGAAGAGACTAAGGTGATCCCACGGATCTGTTGTTCCGCTATACTCAAAACCATAAGATCTATAAGAGTCCGGCACATCATCACGCATGACCTCCTCCGTGAACGGTGTACCTCTCCGTGCCGGGACCGCGTCAGTGCTCACCATCTTCTTGTTAAATTCTCTTACCTCTTTCTTCAAGCTTTGCATCTGTTCGTCCAGGCCTGGATTATCCCGACTCGAAATTTTGCTGTCGGAAGTAGAAAAGTGTTCTTCTCTGTCTTGAAGGGGGGTCTGGTTCATGCGCTAGCCATGCAACGGTTCTGTTTCCACTAGCGGAACTGTCCGAGCTGGTGGAGTGTTGGATGGCAGTGTTGAGGTCTCCGCAAAAAAATTTTCTCCACAGCCACTTCCACGGCTTTTCCGATGAGCTCAAACAGCTGCCTGAGGAGATTTTCATTCAGTAATCCGCCGTTAGTTGGCGTTGGTCCGTTATAGGGGGGTGGCGCGGTGCCAAATCCAGTTGCTACCGATGGTTCTGCCCCCTCCGACCTCGTCGCTGTCGGCCCTGTTGACCGCAGCATGCCCCAGGGTGCGGCAGAACTAGGAGTACTACCCAGCTCCCTGATTCGAGCTTTTGTGTGTGCCTACTTTATAAATAATTGTCAAGAATTTAATAGCTCGCCCGCAAAATAACGGGATCGCGTGTAGATAGACAAGCTTAACTCGAGTCATCTCTCAAGGACTGATGTTTGGAATTTTTAATGTTAGTTTAATCACAATTTTTAACACGAGAACTTGTATAAATTTGGTTTTTGGAATTATAAACTACTAATAAATTTAAAGCATCAACTAATGATTTTAAACTAATTAATTTATCCTAATTAATTAACTAAAGCTTCAAACTAAATTATCTACGAATTATTAATCTAGGGGTTTTAAAAGCAATTTTAATTCTAAATTAATTATCTACCATGCATGAACTTCTACGAATTAAATCTAAGCATGTGATTTCTCAAGAACGAGATCAATTTCAAAATTCTCAAGCAATAACATATTATAAACTAAATTATCAATTAATTATCAAAACTAAACAATTATCAAACTAAGCATAAAAAAATCTCATCACCAAGCATGAACAATAAGAAAATGCAGCAACTATATTACTAATAAAACTAAAATCTCAAGGTCCAAGCTTCAGCGATTCAATAGTTCAAAACGATCAAAATATCTAAATGGTTCAAAAACTAAAACGAAAACAATTATATTCTAAAACTAAGATTAAACTAAGAAGTAACTAAGTTTAGAGAACTTATTATTAAGCTAGAGTTGCTTGGAAGTATCTCTGAAAATCGTGTGAATTCAGGTCGCCAATCGTCGAAGAAACGGATCTCGGATAGAAAAACGTCGTTTCGTCGCTCGGGTCTTCGTTCTTCGTCGTAGATCTTCAAAACTCGTCCAAGGGTGTCGAAATTCGGATTCCTAACCCTAGGACTGTTATTTTGAGGGTTTTTAGGTCTAAGTGTGTGTCCAAAGTCGGATTATGGGGGGTTATTTATAGTTTTCGCGTATCTTAGGCCGCAAGTCACATAGGTCGGTTTCTGGGCCCATCTACGGTTAAAAGTAACCGTAGAACCAACAATAATGCTCTCTGATACCTTCTACGGTAGCAGTCTACGGTTACAAGTAATCGTAGAACCAACCGTAATGCTCTCTGATGCCTTTCTACGGCAACGGTTCCAGGAACATAACCGTTATAGAAAGTCTTTCAGCCCAAATTCTTGCTACTTCTTCACCGGAAAGCTCGATATTTGACTCTCGATCATCATACTTCATCTCTAACGTGCTGAACTCTTCCGGTTACTTAGCTATAAAGTAAAAAACCACAAATAATCACTAATTTGCATCAATCTAGATCAAAACATGGTAAAATAAGCTGGAAATACAAATATACGAATTCAAGCTCAATCTACCCAACTTATACAAAAGATAATAAGAAAAAGTAACTAAAATACCTACTAAAATCAAGACAATTACGTGCTAATCACTCCCCCACCAGATTTCGCCGTAGTCCGTCTGAAGCCATTCAAACTCTCACGTCTTAGATCAGATTTCCCACAGACGGCGCCAATTGTTTCACCCGGAAAATATGACCACGCCTGAAACTTGTTCTTTTACCCCGACCTGCACACACAAACACGTCACAAAAGAACCACCAGAGGTTTTCCGGTGGAAACCTCTCCGATGCTTAAATCAGAAAGCATGTGGAGTGTTTTAGTCAGCCAGAAAAAAGAATGCACTGAGAATGACATACCTTTCTTAGCCTTGGGGCTGAGGTATTTATTGTTTCCCTTAGTGAGGACCCCTTCCGGGATCTCGGAAACAAAAGGCCATGAATCAAGGGCCGTTAAGCAACAAGTTCTAACAAGTGGTCCCACTTGTCCCCCGCGGGGAGGCCAGTGAATCAGGTCTGTCCTAATTCTGCCCTCTCTCTCTCTTATAGAGTATTAGGTCTGCCTTGCCCCTATTTCTTAAAGATTACTCCATAAGAAATCTCTTCCAATCCTACTTAAGACAATTCCTGGGCCGTGGTGATTCTCTTCTTAACACCTGATCTATTCCTACGAAGACCAGGTCATATTTTCTCCAAGACTGAGTTGGTCTGACTTCCTTCCTTTTCATTGGTTGTCTCAACCCAGGTCTACCCCAATCCAGTTCTTGACCTATTTAGTCCACATCATAAATGAATGGCAGGAATAAATGATCCGGTCGATGCGGGCGGATCCTCTAGACAACGATGCGGACGGGCGCTCGGCAGTGCTCGGCAACTGCAGAAAGGCCTCGGCAGGCTCGCTCGGCAGCTGTCGGCAGGTCTCGGCAGCTGCGCGTGGGAGAGCTCGGTTCGGGCCAGCTCGATTCGATTTTTGGGCCTCGATGCCTTCACCTATAAAATGGGAATTTAAACCATATAAAATAATAATTTACAACAAACCTCAAGTTTATTGGACCATTTAACCAAATTAAATATAAAATTAACTAGAAAAATGAAAAACGACCTAAAAACATAACGAAATATGACTCAAAACTACTAGAAATGACCTTAAGCCCTAACTAAAAACACAAGGAAAGATGCAACAATTACATGCAAAACAACTACCTTACACTTATCGGTTTGTTCGTCCTCGAACAACGAAAAGAATCGAGAGTACATGCAATGAACATTATGTAAAAAGAAAAATTCTTGTACTTATCCTTATTTACATGATGATATAGTATCAACATAGACTCGCTATCGTCAAGCATTGCTCGTATTACTCTTTCTCAAATGAAAACCAAATCGATGACTTCCTCTCAAATGGAATTTTTAGGGTGTTCGCTCAATTCGCCCAAGTGTTTAGTATATAGGACGTGTTTACGCTCAAGTCGGTCAATACATGCACATTGTCAATATTTCACAAATCGAACGCTCAAAATTGCTCATAGTACATGACCAAATAAAAATTGAAAGAGGTCTTTATTATGGTTTGTAATGTCGGCTCTTTGGTAAGGTATGGAACATTTGGATATAGTGGCTAACACACAATCCAACGTGATCAATAACACATAAAACCCTAATTTCTAAAACCCAAAGCTTATAATCGCTTCACCTTTCCCAATTCACCAAACTTTCCTTCGAAGCCCTTTCGTATATTTACACACTTTCCGACTTTATTTCACAACACATAAAAGCTTTTTGACTTTGCTTCTTTTTGCTAAACTTAGCCTTTTTCAACATTAGGCTTTTCACTTAAACGCATGCTTTATCACTTTTCATGATTTGTGTTGGAGTATTATTCTTTTTTCTTTTGTATAAGCAACTCAAAACCCGAAACCCACAATCGATTTCACTCATATTTCTTGTCAACTAATCATACACTCTTACCTCACAATTTATGAAGATATAAGAGCTAAAATCGAGCTCGGCTAACAAGAAATGGGACTTAGGCTCAAGGGGGCTCGTTTGGGATTTTTAAAGTAGCTTACATATATGGATATGGACGGAACAAGGGTGATATATATGTCTCGAAGTCATTTTCAAATTCAATTATGTACTAGCAAAGTCAAACCTCAATGCAATATCCATAAAAATGCAAGCAAGCCGATAAATCACACAAGGCTACTCACTAGTTTGCATCGAATTTGGGAGCAAAATTCAAAGAGCTTTTAGAGCATTGCAATCTTTTCACGAGAAAATGTTGATTATATATATATATATATATATATATATATATATATATATATATATGCGGATTTGGACGAGGCACAAAAATTCAACCCCTCACACAAGAGGCCATAAACATGCAAAAACCCGACAAGTAAACTATTCAAACTTCCAAGCACGTGGAGTTGTTTAACAATGTAATAAAGACACAAACGACACAAAAATCGACTCAGCCATATAAATGCGCAAATAGTAAGCGTCACTTCGCCAAGAATGCGTCACTTTGCCAAGGCTCGAGTTAAGAACAACAAATCATGCTTTACAAAAACTGGGACCCTAACCACCTACCCACCCCACACTTAAACCATGAATTACCCGCATTTTAATGAAAACCAAGTAGAAGGAGGGGGAATAGAAACTTCCTTAACCGAGCGAGTTTTGATCGAGCTCAGTGGGGTCCACCTAGGCATCTAATAAATCCAAGCAAACACCAAGCATGGCTAGTATCTCCCGGCTTCATGAACACTACTCACTTATCCAATCGCCCAAGGTTGAAGTCGGAAAACAACACACTATACAAGAAAGTCACACGAAATTAAAAACTCAAGAAAATATGTACACAAATCTCAACAAAAAAAATTTTTTGTTTTTCAAATTTTCAAATGTTTTTGTATTTTTATTTTAAGAAGAAAGAAAGAAAATAAAAGAAATAAATGAAAAGAACTTGGGTTGCCTCCCAAGAAGGGCTTGTTTTACGTCATTAGCTCGACGTACTCCCTTTTTGATCAACGTGGAAAGATAACGGGAGGGTCTAGTATTTGGAATGGCCTTGGCGCATTTCATAACTCATATAAGATCCGCCAAAAAGCAAACGTTCCAAGCGGGCAATTGAAATTCATCTCGGCTAGGTCCTCGGGTGGGATGGTGGTTTTGAAGTGCCTCGATGACTCATCGAGAAAGAAAAAGGAGTAATGGTCATCTAACTCTTCCAACCTTTGATCAATAAACGAGGGAGGGAAGTGATCTCTCTTGGTATCCAATTCCAACTTCTAAATCGATCAACGTCCTCCAACCCATTGTAGCCTTCGTGGCCAACAATCCTCCTTTTTCATCCTCAAGAACTAACAAGACGCTCGTGCATGGTGTGGAACGTGTGATCATAGTGCGGATGGGGGGGCCACTTACAACAATGGATCTCGGACTGCCAAACAACTCATAAGCTTCGTGATCTTTAGCGGATAGGTTTATGCGCATCCCAAAATTGAGATTCGAAGTAGGAGGACCTCCACACGGGCCGGGATTCCCAAAGCTACCATTATGCATGTTCGGACAATGCTCGGGAACGTGATTACCGCCATACGGGGTGGGAATCGGATATTGACCACCAACGTACCCATTCGGACTAAAGCCTCCATTATACATGTTTGGGCATTGATTAGGCACAATATAACCACCATATGGCCCGGATGTCGGATTATGCATATTCGGGAAGTGATTCGGAGCATCATATCCTCCATACGGACCATTCATACACGAAGAGACATTATACCCAACATGGTTTGCACCATGCCCTCCCATGTTGGGTTGCCCATAGCTGAATCCACCATTGGCAACGTGGTTTTCACCATGCCCTCCAACATTGCCATAACCATCATACATTCCATTCCTAACATGGTTTACACCATGCCCTCCAATGTTGGGAATGTACCCTCCATAGTTATGAGTACCTATCATACTTGATAAAAAACGTCAAATAACAAAGAAAGCTAAAAATACAATGAAACCACAATCAAATCGAAAGCCTTAACCAAGACGAGTCGCAACGGCGCCATTTTGTTAAAAGAGTTTTCGTGGTGATGAATAAATCATCGGGTTCATTGGCTTGGTATTATCGGAAATCGATTCAATTGAGGAATCAAAGTGTTTCAAGCTTTGGAGAATTAAGGAAAGTGCAAATAAAGCAATTAATATATCTAAACTACACTAGGAAATGAAATTGCAAGTAGGTCAGATGCCTCGGTCATATGCCTTCAATGAAAATGCAAGCAAATAATGAAAACAAGCAAAAACAAGCATGTTTCACCAAGTACAAGCATGCATGCACAAGGTACAACTAAGCTTGCATGAATATAAAAACTTGAATAATGCAAATTTTCGTAAATTGAAAGCACAAATAGATAAAGCAATAGAAATAGATAGGAAAGTTCGAAACTTTATGAGAAATAACAAGCAACAAGCAATAGATCTAAGATTAAGCATTAAACAAAGCACAAAAATTTAATTCAAAATAAAGCATGTGTAAGACTCAAAATCAAGATGATCCAAGACCCGATCTATAATCTAGACGTGTCACTCATTTAGATTCTATAGCCAGTTCTTAAGATCTAACCTGAATTCAAGGTGCTAAGACAAAAAGAATAAAAATGAAGAAAATGCATGAAACATATGAAATTGCGTGAAATTAAACAATCTAGGCCTCAAACTATGATCTAGACGTGTCACTCGTCTAGATTCCATGGATGACTCATAAGATCAAGCAAGAAATTAAAGAGCTAAGGCAAAAGGCATAAAACAAATGAAGAACAAAGCATGAAATTAAAAGAAAGCTTACTAGAATTAAAGAGAGAATCCAAAAGCTTGATTGAAACTCCAAGGAATTAGAAATTCAAAGGATTAATTGAATCCTTATTGAGCTTAAAAACCCAAGGAAAAGCTTGAAATTAAATCTAGAGAGAGAAAATAATCTCAAACCCAAACTTGGGTTGGGAGGGGGTGTTTTTTCACAAAATGAGAGATAGGTCTATTTATACAAGATAATTAGGGGTAAATTGGTCAATTATCACTTGTAAGCTTGGAATTCCTATATTTGACCAAACTTGACCCAAAATGGTCATGTAAGACCATTTGGGTTGAATTGGCTCGGTTGGCTCGGGCAAGGGCGCAGTTGGCTCGGCGCTGTGCGGGTGTGGCGGCGCTGTCGGCAGGATGTGCGGACGTGTCCAGGCGGTCTCGACGTGTCTCGGCAACGACGCGCGCGGGGGCATCGGTCGACGCTCGGCAAGATCGACGCAATAGAGAGTTGCGTCGATTGATGCCGGCAAGCCTCGGCATCGACGCGCACGACTCTCAGTAGCTCTCGGCGGCTCTCGTCAGGCGTCGGCCAGCGTCAGCCGATGCGGGTGGATCCTCTCGGCAGTGACACGGATGGGTGCTCGGAAGTGCTCGGAAGCTGCCGAAAGGCCTCGGTAGGCTCGCTCGGTAGCTGTCGACAGGTCTCGGCAGCTGCGCGCAAGAGAGCTCGATTCGGGCCAGATCGGTTCGATTTTTGGGCCTCGATTATGTCACCTATACAATGGAAATTTAAACCATAAAAAATAATGATTTACCACAAACCTCAAGGTAATCGGGCCATTTAACAAAATTAAATATAAAATTAACTAGAAACACGAAGAACAATAAAACAAGAAAAATTACCTAAAAACTTAACGAAAAACGACTCAAAACTACTAGAAACGACCTTAAGCCCTAACTAAAAAAAAAGGAAAAATACAACAATTAAATGCAAAACAGAGTCTGAGGATGAAAGTGAAAGCAAGTTTGAGGAACAATACATTTTTCCTGTTACTCCTTCAGTAACAAATCCAATCACATCTAGTTCATATTCTTCTGACTATGTGTTTATGTGTTTGAATGGTACTAAAAAGGCACACACTAAGACCCAGCATGGAGAGAATGATGTTTTTGTTGATACTACATGGGTCTTTTGAAGAACTTCTAAATGAATGGCAGGAATAAAAGAAAAACATTGTTGTTTTTATGAAAAGGCACAAATATTTTAATTTAGAAAATGAGGATCAGAAAACTGTCATTGCTCATTGAAAATTTTCTCTCACCAAAATAGGGACTGGGTGTAAAAGAGTTAAAATCAAATGTGATAGCTCATAAGATATATTAAATAGGTTGGATAAGGGAATACCAAATCTTGATGAAGATCTTTCATTGGGAAATAAAGGTGACAAAATTGACCTTAGATTTAAAGAACCTATTTTTGCTTAAAGAAAGTTTCGTTTCTTAGATTCAAAATAACCCAAAAATTTCTTTTAAATGAAAACCAAGAACAAGGAAACTCAATTTATTTGTCATTACTGTAACTGTTATGGAACAATTAGACCTTACTGTTGCAAATTAAAATCTGGTCATGCTAAAATATTTTCTGAAAAACAAATTTCACCTGAAATGCTATCGACATCAAGTTACATTTATAGTTACATTCGAACTATTTAGATTAAAGAAATTAGATGTAAGGTGTAATGTTGTCTATACCTCCATAAATTCTAATATTTTAGGTTTTAGTACTTTGACAGTGGCTGCTCACGCCACATGACCTGTATAAAGAGTTAATTAAAGGATTATAAATCCTATGATGGAGGTAAAGTCTCTTTTGTTGGAGGTGCAAAGGGTAAGATTATTGGGAAAGGGACCCAGAACTTTAAGAGGTTGCCTATGTTGTAGAATGTCCTTCCAGTGGATGGACTTATGGCTAATTTTATCAATATCATTTAATTATGTAATGGTAGATTATTTGTTAGGTTCGATAAAAATTCTTGTGAAGTGTTTGATGACTTTAACATGTGTGTTCTTTAAGTATTGCGATTTGCTGATAATTGTTATCAATTTGGTGGTAGTCTAATATGTTATAAACCTAGTACTAATGAACTTGAGTTGTGGCACCAGAAACATGGACATGTGAACTTTAAATAATTAAGAATTTTATTAAATATCATGTTGTGCATGGTTTACATAAACTCAATACTAATGTTAGTTGTGTGAGTGGTCAGTGTCAAAAAGATAAACAAACTTGTGTTCACCATCCAAAGAAAAATGATACCACCACGTCTTGTTATTTGAACTCGTTCACATGGATCTTATGGGTCCGATAAGTGTTGAAAGTATTAGTGGTAAGAAAAATCTCTTTTATTGTTAATGATTTCTCTCGATTTACTTGGTTTTTCTTTTTAAAAGAGAAATCAAATATTTTTGAGTCATTTAGAACTTGGTACAAAAGGGTGTTTAATTTTAAAACTCTAAGGTTTTCTAGAACCTGGTCCGATCATGGTAGGGAATTTGATAATTTCTCTTTCACATCCTTTTATGATAGAAACAATATTTCCCATGAGTTTTCGGACCCAAAATTCCTCAGCTAAATGGGGTTTTTGAATGAAGAAATTGGGCTTTACAAGAGTTTGCACGAGTCATGTTGATTTTGAAAATCCTTGGAAAATGTTTTTGGGGCTAAAACTCTTCATACTACATGCCATATTTTTGATCTTGTGTTTTTTAGAATAGGTAATATGTCTACTCTGTATGAGATCCTATTAGAGAAGAAACCTAATTTCAAGTATTTTCATATTTGGTTGCATCTGTCATATCTTGAATGATAGAGACACTTTTGTAAAGTTTGACACTAAAATTGATATGTGCTTTTTCTTAGGATATTCCTCAAATATTCACGTGTAACGAGTGTCAAGAACTATTTTGGAAACTGTGATTATTGTCTTTGATGATCTTTCAGACCTAAACAAGAAGAGTAGGGAAGATGATACTTCAGATTTGATGGAGGTACCATCTACTCCTATGATTATTTCGAATGTTACTTAAGATGTCACTGACCTCACAGATGATTCTATCCAAGATGTCACCACAAATGTATGAACATCCGCAGTCACATCAAAATCTAATGTGGATGAAATTAAATCTGATGAAGAGTCTGCCTAACATCTCAATGTTGGGGTTTTGGTTAACATAACCAAGAATGTTCCAAGGCAAATTCAGAAGAATCACCCCGTCTCGCTAGTTATTAGAGATGTTATAAGTGGTGTAGGCACTCGAAAAAAAAAGATTAACTTCAAAATGATGGTAAAGCTCACATGCATATCTATATAGTGCCTCATGGTAAAAATTAATTGTTTTGTTTCTTCTTTTGAACCTAAGAGAGTTAATGAAGCTCTAAAGATGAGTTCTAGCTTATTGCAATGCAATAATAACTCTATTAATTTGGTAAAAATGATGGATGGTACTTAGTAATTGATCCCAATGATGAGAATTTCATTGACCAAAACGAATTTTCAAAAATAATTTTGATGATCAAAGCAATATTGTTTGTAAAAAAGCTTGTTTGGTTGCTCAAGGCTACACTCAAGTTGAGGATGTTCATTATGATGAAACTTTTTTTGTAGTAGTTAGAATTGAGATAATTCACTAATTACTAGCAATAGATTATCATCTTGACATTAAACTTCACCAAAATGGATGTCAAGAGTATCTTCTTGAATGACATCATTAATGAGGAAGCGCATGTTGAAAACTCCCATGGGTTCTATAGAAAAGTTGTTTAAGGATGTTGAGGCTGAAGGTGTTGATCATAAATTGTATTGAAGCATGTAGGGAGTTTATTTTATTTGACTGCCATCCATCCTGATATTATGTTTAATGTGTATATTTATGCTCGTTACCAATATATCCCTATGATCACCCATTAAAAATCTGTAAAACATATCATTCATTACATAAGTTGTATAACTAATTTAGGTATTTGGTAAACAATAGACACAAATGTTACTCTTGTTAGTTTTAGTGATTTTGATGGTTAGGAGATGTAAATGATAAAAAAAAAGTATAATGGGTTCTTATTTGTATCTTGGAAAAAATTTAGTGTCTTAGTTTAGTCGTAAGCAAACTGTGTGTCTTTCAACAAATGAGTCTGAATATAGCTTTAGGAATTTGTTGTTCTCAATTATTTTGGGTGAAAATGATTGATTACTATGGTATGTATAGCAACTCACTAACCATTTTATGTGATAAATTTAGTGCTATTGACATATTAAAAAATCCGGTTCAACACTCTTGTACAAAGCACATCGATATTCGACACCATTTTATACGAGATTTGATTGAGAAAGATACTATTGGCATGGAGTATATTAACACTTAAAATCAGTTCGAAGACATCTAATCAAGATATTAGATTATGAGAGATTTATCTCTTTTAGGAGATCTTTCGATATGTGTTTTATCTAATTGTGAATATGCATGCATGGAATTTGTCCTCACATCCGCCATGATGTTATATACTAAGTTTTTATTTCTTTATTTTTTACTTCTTAGACATACCTTGAATCGTGTCCAGCTCATGTTCGTTCATTCCCAAAGTGTGTTAACAAAATGGTTGAAGGTTTTAATAACAATTATGGGTTGTCACTGTAAAAACATTCGTTTCTTCCAAAATTTGCGCAAAATAAATATCTTATATTACGCAGGAAGTCACGAGCCATTCTAAGAGGGGTGTAAAAATGCTAAATCAAATCAATGATCAATGTGATCTAATGAGAAGTTTGGTTTTATCTCTAGGTAAATTGGAGGTACTATTACACCTGCACACAAAATTCATAATATGAATTTGCAACTTAAGATGTTAATTCACTGTTCTGGGTTAAGGATTTTCAATTCATTGTCTTTATGGATTAATGTCATCCAAAAAAACATCACATTTGGGACCGCATGTACAACTATTGTATTTGTTTTTGTTTTGTTTTTTTGTTTTGTTTTTTTTTTTGTTTTTTTTTTTTTTTTTTTGTGTAAACTCTTTCCTTTTCCTTTTTAGTCATAATTAGGGCATGCATCACTTGGTGATTCTTTCTGGTTTGTTGATTTTTGGATTTCTCATACATAAGTGAGGATGTGAATTTTATCTTTGATTAGAAGATTTGGTGGTGTTTGGATTTTTTGCATGGGTTATACACAATTTTGTTGAAGTAGCAGGAGTGATATGATTTCATGTAGGTTTTCATAAACATTGGTGACATGAGTTAGAGGCAGATTTTTTTCCTTAGTAAAATTGTGGTTACTATAACTAAAGTATTTTAACCTAGATTTCATTACCTTTTATCTATGCTTCTAGAATAAGGACTTTTGCTAGGGTTTTTACTCATGGTTCTCTTGGGCTTTTTGTGCTTATTATATATACTTATACAAGCTTGTGATTATTTTCATCTCACACCACATGCACACATATTTTTATTAAAAAAATCATTTTGTGTACTTTTGATCTCTCATCTCTCTCATACATTTTGGTTGGTGTGACCTATTTCATGAAAGCATGGAGAAGCCACTCTCAGGTGTCAAACCACTTTTTAAGAGTCCAAGCAAACGCCTTTCGTCTTCCACCTCTACCACCGACTCAGCAAGCGACGTCGCCAGGGTCGCATCTGCTAAACCCAGATCACCGACACCTACTATAACTTAGGATGCTCCACCTACGAAGACCTAGTTACCTACGCCTGAACCTATTAAAACGTAGACCAATGGGCCCTTTAAAACTCTGCCTCTTTCTCACTCACCACCACCTTCGCCCTTATCTTCAACTACGACATTGTTGTGCCTGAATCTACTGAAACATTTGTTGCCTTACTACTAGGTGACAAGGATAATGAGATTAATGTCGATAATCATCTAAACTTTTTCCTTATTCAAAACTCTCTCATGATGAATTATATGTGATCGTCTCGTAAGTCCAAACACCTTCCTAGCTATGGAAATGATGTATTTGAGTCACCTAACTCCAATGGTTGCATCCAAAATAAAAGACGAGCATATGTGATCAAGAAAATGATGAAGGAGAAATCTGGGTGAACAACAAAGTCAGGGGACATGCCATCGTTGATGTTATTGTCGGTGTTATTGTCTACGTCACTAATATTCCATCCAGATCTAACTCATTAAATGTCACTGCAAATGCTGTTAACATTCTTGTTGACATGACATCCAATATGTCCGTAGAGGTTGGGTCTGAATATTCTGATTCGGAAACCTCACAACTCTTTGTGGCACGATGTACTAGGTCTTCCTCTAACCGATCTTTGATCCTCTCGACGAGGATGTGGAACTCATTATCCATGCTCTTTTACTTCTCTGTAAGGGCAAGAATATTGCTTTTAGTTCCTCAAGCCCTCGGTTTATTTCTATTTCAATTCCAGATACATCAAGAGAGGAGAATCTTTCTACGAAAGGTCATTATGGATCCCACACCCCTACAGATGATGGTTTTGAGGGCTTTTTTGGTGACGTTGATGAGGTTAATCCAATTTTTGTGAGAATGTTGTCGCAGATGCTGCTGGCGAAGCATTGAATTTTAAGCCCTCATCTAGTTCTGATTATGATTTGGTTAAAGCTTATTGTGAAATATTTTATACTAAGGTTGCTTATGTTTCTTATAAGATTTTCTTTGGTTGAATTTTGATTAAAGAACACGATGAGATTTAACAATAGTTCTTTCGTCTAACTTGAACAAATTTCTTGAAATTCAAATAATCTTATGTACACCATTGATGATATTGTGCCGTTTGAGTATTCAGAGGTCTATAAACTCTATTTCAATTTATCCACTAAGGTGTGTAATCGTAATTCTCAAGAATTTTAAGTGGGTCCTTTTGCGTGGTGAAGTCTATGAGTTTAATCCTTCTGTGATTAATATTATCTTTGAGACTCTTGACTGTAATGAGGAGCATAAGCCTGCTGATTTAACCAGATGGAAAACTTTTCGACAAGTGACTTACGTAATGTCTGGACTCCTCAATTTGCATCGTCCCATTTGACTTCTCCCTACGAGTTTTTTCAAAAATTTACTGTTGTAATTGAGCTCCTATGACGAATAATTCTCGGGTTACTGAGGCCCATGCTCGCATTCTATATCAACTTGGGACTCGGATGCCATTCAATTTTTGTACACATGTCTTTCATGTGGTTATTCTCTTACCCATGACTTCTTTAAAAGGGGGCTTTGTCATTCCCTGGTCTCATCTATCAGGCTCTTGTGTCCCAAGGCTTTGTTCATCAAGCTCCTCTTATCGGCCAGTCAGAATTCTTCACTATCATCGCTCTAATATTGTGCCATAAGAATCATATTATGGATAGTCCAGTAATTTTTCTAATGACAAAGATGATTCTTCAGTTTGTGCCTGTATTGTCTCTGATACTTCATTGTTGATCATGGTGCTGCGGATGCTACTCACATCTCCGCTGACATCCCTGGTTTTGCAGTTTCTACGACTAGAGCGCTTATTCATGTGTCTCGATTCTTTTTAGAGGAACAAGTGCAATATGATACATCTGCTATTGCTCATTTTATTGCCCTCCAAACTTATTTTCTAGGCCTATTAATGATAAAGTTAGTGCACAGAATCCAGGGGTTGTTGCTGTTCATGGTGACTTGCCTAACTTAGAGGGAGTTGATGATGTGAATGTTGTTCCAAAATTTTACCGCGGATGTCGCTGATATCGTAGTATCACATTTAGGGGGGAGTTGGTTCGTCTTTAGTTTGTTATAGTTTGCTCACGGGATTTGGCAATGAAGATGATAAACCTACTACTTTGCCGAACAAAGTGATCTAATTTGGAGTTCGATGATCTCTTTCCTTAGGAGATTTTTTATTTTTATGGCTCTTTTATGTTTTGTTATTTTGAATATTATTATGAGTTTTTCTACATGAATGCATATGACTTTTGCCCTAATTTATTATACTTGTTTTCCGCTAGCTTTTGCGAATGTGATTGTGAATGTCGCAATATTCTACTTAACTTTTTATTTTATTTTTTTGAATGCATCGATTTAGGGGGAGTTCTTTTGGTAATTATTCGAGTATTTCACTTGGTATTTTTATCCTATGTATTTTGGCCAATAAAGACAAACGAGAGAAGATAGTTAAGTCATGTATTTTACATACGTGATTAATTAATTTATTTTATTTTTTTGTCAAAACTATTATTTTGACTTTCTTACTAAATTATAATTATTTAGAAAAGACTTGATATTTTTCATCTTTATTGTTTATCTTGTATAATATTAGACTTAGATTAGGATTTAATTCTCTTTTCTTAGATTACGATTCGCATATGACTAATTTATTTTATTTACAACTCTTTTCTTCCCTTATTTTGTAAGTTCTTTCAAAAGTAGGGTGTGCCTATAAAGTTGAGACTTGCTCACAACTTACATATGAATTTAGAGGAAAAAAATATAAAGCTTAAAGAGTTAAGAGTAATTAAGTTTCAGATTTTCTGTTTTGTGAAGGATGCAATTGCGAATACTTTCAACAACTCTAATAATATCCTCCAGTCTAAATTGTTTTTCTTTCATCTTTTTGTTTTTCGTTAATATCCAATTTTGTGATTGTGAATCTTAGATTTTGGTAGATGCCGTACTAATTTCGATTATATTTACTCGTTAGAAGTTTTTAATTTATTTTTATTGAATTGTTTACGACTTTTTGTTATCATTGAAACAAAAGTTTTATTTAACGAATTTTTTTGCCATGTTGGCTCGACTATAAGATAATTATTCTTACATTCAAAAGGTTAATACGTTATGTTTTTAAATTATCCCTTGTTTATTATTTACACTTTGTACAATACATGTATATTTTATTATATTTATTGTGAATTCGAGATATGTAGTTCTTTCATTTGTTATAATAAAATTGAGAATTTTAACTTCAAATCCATGAATCTAAGAAATGAAGTATAATAAAACTCATTAAAGTGATGGAGCTGCATAGTTTAAAATTTACTAAACACCCATTATCTTTTTTTTTTTTTTTGGAAGAATAACACCTGGGAAGGGCGGGGATTAAAGCTGGACCCACCAACCTGTCACATACTGTTCGTTGAGAGGGCAACTAAAAGTCCTACATCAGTTAGATATGGGGATGATTTTTGGTTTATAAGAGTGTATAGTATATTTATCAGTATGAGCCTAACAGCAAAATCGTGAGGGTGCAAACCCAAATTGGACAAAATCGTAGTAATGGACTAGATTGTTCACAAGGGTTCGAAGAGTCTTATAGTGATATTAGATTCCAGCTCTAAACTTAATAATGGTGTGAATTTATGCCTAAATAAAATCACCGAGTGGGCCCAATGAGTTGGGAGTTCTTGGTGAAATTTTGTTTGAGGAGAAATTCTGTTCCATCAGCTTTTCGCCGCCCCACACATAAAAATCATTTCACCTTCCTCATTTACCACTTTACGCAATTATAATCGAAAAACCTCAATTTTCTCTCTGCAAAAAAGCTCATCAACCAGCAATTGTTCAGGAATCTACCAACAGACCATCATTCATCACCGACTTACGGCTCGTCAAATATGTGTAAGTCCCCAGATCCCTGTTTTAATTTAACTGTTGAAGTTTTAATTGCGCATGCTGTGATATGGTTGTTCTATGCTGTCCCCTTCCCAGAATATGTTTAATTTGTGATGGAATTAGCATCCTCGAACACTAATTCGCAAAGCTCCACTCTTTCCCTTGATTCCAACCCTACTGAAAACACTTTTATCATAGAAAAAAGACCAAACAACCCTTACTACCTTCCTCCGGCCTCCGCGACGAGCCAGAGGGCGATGTCAATTGGTCGGAGCTTCAAGCCCAAACCAGAGCCCACACCAAAGCCCAAGATTTAATACATAACATCCCTGAAGCCTCTTCCTCTGACCTGCTAACCCCTGCACACATTCCAGAGGGCATTCCCTTACCAGAATCCAATATTCCTCCCCCTTGCGAGCACTTTAGGGAAAGTCCGGTGACCGTAGCTCATTCCCTATCTGTGGACGACCTACCCTCCTCGTCACGTGAGACCAAAGAAATTAAGCACAATTACTGGCTACTCCCCAACACAAAGAAATTAGAGAAATTTAATAGAATTCTTAACCTTCCAGAGACAGCTAAGATGGTCCTGCCTGACAGCCCCCATACAGATCCCCTGCGACCTCTCCCTAATCACATCACCCTCTTTGACACACTTCTGGTGGCGGGTTTCAGATTCCCAGCGCACCCATTTATGTTCAAATATCAAACCTGTACAAAATTTCCCCCTTGCAACTAACTCCTAACTCCATGAAGTACCTAGCTGGATACCTCATATTATGTAAATATTACAACACCCAGCCTGACTCAGGCTTCTTTCAGTTATGCTTTCAAATAAAATACCAACAGAACTCCTTCTATCTTTCCTCTCGCTCGGGGCTAGCTCGCTTTCTAATAAACCCTCCCAACAAAGTCCCCGAGTGGAAGAAAGACTTCTTCTTTATCCATAATACGGAAGACTTGCCTTTTATTACCGAGCTACAAAATCGTACCCCCAAACAATACAAACCACCTACTTCCAAAGAATGCCATCGTCTATATAAAAAATACTCAAAAAAGCTCGCGGAATAGAGCAAACGCCCTTTCGATGTGGTGCAACTCACCAGTCGATCCGACATGTTCCGTTATGTGGGCATTGACTCTCGCCCAATCGAGCCAGAATATGCCATCACTGAATCAAACTTTGTTAGGTGTTTTAGGTCTTATGATTATACCATATCTAATTTGTTGTAAAATACTGAACAATAAAGTTTTTCCTATCCACTACAGTTTCCTTTGTCAACAATCGTGCTGCGGCTCGCTCCGAGGAAGCCAAGAAACCATCCGCCTCACAGCCCGCAGCTAACCCCTTCACTCCTGTCAACGTAGATGATGCGCTACAACAGGCCTTCGGGTCAACTACCGACGACGAGGAGGAGGTTCAGTTAGTAAGACGAACCATCAAAGACAAGGGCAAATGACCTCTCCAACCCATACAAGAGAGCCCAGCAGCAAAAAGCCCGATTTCGCCGGAACCAAAGCGTCGTCGCCTTTGCAAGGGTCCCACGGCGACTTCCACTAATACTTATCTGAGCAAAGTGCTAGCCAAGTGCGACAAAGCGGTGGACATCAAAACCCTTCTCAACGAGCACGCGATCAAACAGGTAGATTCTAAAGAACCATCCTTCTCAATACCTCTAATACTTATGAATACTTACAGAACAACCCGATGCAGTTGAGTCCCCTGTTCTCCAAGCTCTCCAAGGAAATAATAGCTCGTTCAGTAGAGAGCGATCTGCAAAAGACATGCGATAAGCTGGCCACACAAACCAAACAACAAACCCGGCAATTGTCGCTAACCCAAGGGGAACTTGATATGCACTCAAGCTGTTGAAAACCCGCGAGGAGGAAATAGCCATCCTGAAGAGTCAAGTAAACAGCTTGAAGGATGAGACAGCTCGCGCCAACAACGAGCTGAAAAACTCCCAAAAGCAAACGAAGGAGCTCAAAGGTGCAGAACAACAGGCTGAAGAATCTAAACTGTAGATTCAAAAGCTCCACGCACAGGTGAAAACAACCCGCGAAGAAGGCATATCTGAAGGCCGACGGACCTTTCTCACCAGTGCAACTGGAAGGAAGTTCATTTATGCTTACCGACAAGAGCTGGTGGAGGCATATGAAAAGTCCTCTATCTACTTCGGAGTGATGGCTGGTGGTGCCGTCGAGTGGCTCTCTTCTGCGGCCAACATGATAAAGGAGGAGGTCGCTGCACTAAACGTCACTTACACCCCTAACGTCAAGGCCCTCGTTGACAAATTAACACCCTTCAGCAGCTACAAGGGCGACTCGACACAGCCCATTAATACGAAGTGGAGGTTATCCTGTCAGAACCGAGCTGCCTTGTCTGCAGGGGTACATACCGAGCTAGAGACGCCTCTGGACGACCTGCTCCCTGAGCCAGAATCAATCACTACAAATCCTCCTGCTGCGACCCTGCCTGCTGAAAATATTGCTTAAGATTTTATCACTTGTCTGCTCGAATTTTGTACAAACAATTTATCACTCTTGCTGCTACTTTTATATTTTCTTTCATTATCTGCGCAGCTGTTTAGTTTTCAATGCATAACCCTGCAACAAAAGCTCTCAAAGCAACCAAGCACAAAATAACTTTTAGATAAGTCACAAACAACAACACTTTCCATTCTGAGATCGCTGGATCTCAGTCAGATAACAAGCCATAAACAACGCGATCAATCAGCACTTAACACTTGTTAGCTCGCATAAGAACATTAGTCAGAAAAAAGGGAAATCAAACATCAAAACCACGTAACCATAAAGAACAAAATAGCTCGCAAAAATTTATTCATCTTAGTACTCAATATTCTAAACATTATGTGGGAGAAGTGCCCTCCGATCCAGAGTTACCTTCTCCCGCCACAAAAACTCAACACGTACCACAAACACAAAACTCTCCACAAGCTCGCTTGGTCGGGAGAAGTGCCCTCCGATCCAGAGTTACCTTCTCCCGCCACAAAAATCAACACTTATCACAAACTCACACTTTCCACTAGCTCGCCCCCACACAAACTTTCTGCGGGAGAAGTGCCCTCCTGTCCAGAGTTACCTTCTCCCGCCACAAAAACACAACACTTATTACAAACTCACACTTTCCACTAGCTCGCCTTCACACAAACTTTCAGCGGGAGAAGTGCCCTCCGGTCAAGAATTACCTTCTCCCGCCACAAAAAAACAACACTTATCACAAACTCACACTTTCCACTAGCTCGCCTTCACACAAAATTTCAGCGGGAGAAGTGCCCTCCGATCCAGAGTTACCTTCTCCCACCGCTCACTCTCTACGCATAGTATTTATTCAAGTGGCACACGTTCTAGCTTCGTGGCAAAACCTTTCCATTTGCATCTTCAAGTATATATGCTCCTCCTCGCAACACCTTTATCACTTTAAATGGCCCAACCCAGTTTGGTTCCAACTTCTTAGTCACCTTCAATGCATCAGCCCTCTTCCACACCAAATCACCAACCTGGAAACAGCGATGTTTTACCCGTTTATTAAAAGCAGCTTTTACTGTCTGTTTATAATGTTCAACCCGAGCTGCAGCTTTCTCTCGTATCTCTTCAATTGTCTTGATCGCTCCTCGAGCTAGTCTTTCATTCTCTTCCACATTAAATGTTATCAATCGTTGCGACCCTCCAAATATCTCTGTTGGAAAGACCCCGTCTATTCCATAAACCAAACTAAATGGCGACTCCCCCGTGGTAGTTCGGGGAGTCGTTCGGTAAGCCCATAAGACCGACGCGAGCTCTTCTTCCCAAAGTCCGCCTGTTTTCTCGAATCGCAACTTAAGTCCCTGCACAATTATTCAATTAGTAACTTCCACTTGTCCATTGGTCTGCGGATGTGCCACAAAAGCAAATCGTTGCTTCATCTTCATCTCTTTACACCACTTTTGCATTTTTCTGCCATTAAACTGAGTTCTATTGTCCGAAACTAACACCAGCGGTACTCCAAACCTGCAAAATATGTTATCAAAAATAAAGTCCATTATGTGTTGCTCGCTTATCCCTGTAACTGCCTCGGCCTCCACCCACTTCGTAAAGTAATCAATCGCCACCACCAAATGCTCTTTGTTGCTTGGGGTTTTTGGGAAAGAACCCACAATATCAATTCCCCACTGAGCAAATGGGCACGGCGAGCTCATAACAATCATCTCTTCAGCCGGTATGTGAATAACCAGAGCATGCATTTGACACTTCTTGCACATTCGAACCAGCTCGTTAGCCATAGTTTTCATCCCAGGCCAAAAGAAACTAGCTCGCAACGTTATGTTCAACAATGCCTTTCCCTTCGCATGATCTCCACAATACCCCTCGTGTATCTCTTTCAATACTTCCGCTTCCCGCTCTATAGCTAAACACTTCAGAAAAGGTCCAAACCGTGATCTTTTGTACAGTTCTTTGTGTATTACACAAAAGCGAGCTGCTACTCTGGCTTCCTTTGTTGTTAGTCTCTCTGCACCTTCCTTTGCCTTAACCAAAACATCCCAAATAGAAGTACGCCAATCATCTCTGACTTCAAGCTCCATAACCTCTTTCCCTTTCTCCACGCTACTATGGGCCAACTCCATCAATGTAATTTTCCGAGTATCACAAGTCCCCAAGGCCCCTGCTATCCGAGCGAGCTGATCGGCACGGGTGTTCTCAGCTTGCGGCAAATGCTCCAGCTTAAATTCATCAAAACGTGTTACCTCTTCGTGCAACTTAGTCAAATACACAGCCATCCTCTCCTCCTTAGTCTCAAAAGATCCATCGAACTGGCGAGCTATCAATTGGGAGTCGGTATATGCCCACAACCTTCGTGCCCCAAGGTCGCTCGCCATCTTGATACCTTGCAATACTGCTTCATACTCTGTCTCATTATTGGATGCTTTAGATCCTAGCTTGACCGCAAACTCCAGGCTTTCTCCTTCCGGGCTGATCAATACAATACCTAGCCCTGCTCCTGATGCCATAGTTGAACCATCTGTGTACAGGGTGCATGCTTTCACCTCCTTATCTTCTTCAGCTGGTTTCGCCATCTCTTGTAAAAAATCCGCTAACACTTGCGCCTTAATAGCCACCCTAGGCTCATAAATTACATCATACTCACTTAAATTCACAGCCCACTTTACCAATCTCCCAGATACATTAGGATTGCCCAAAACCTATTTGAGAGCTAGGTTGGTACGCACCTTCACCCTGTGACTCAAGAAATAAGGTCTCAACTTTCTCGCCGTACAAACCAACGCAAAACCTCCTTTTTCCAGCTTGGTATACTTCGACTCAGCCCCGTGCAGTATCCTACTAATGTAATAGATAGGCTTTTGCGTGCCTTCTTCCTCTCTTATCAACACCGAACTTACGGCGACCTCCCCTACGGATATGTACAAGATCAAATCTTCTCCTGGCATAGGTTTGGTCAATAGCGGTATCTCTGCCAAGTACTTCTTTAACTCCTCAAATGCATTCGCAGCTTCCTCTGTCCACTCAAACTTGGATCCTTTATGAAGCGCCCTAAAAGATGGGATGCCTCTCTCCGCCGACCTGGAAATAAAACGACTGAGACCCGCCATCCGTCCCGTAAGCACCTGAACATCACGCACCGTGCGAGGATGTGGCATCTCCAAAACAGCTTGCACCTTTTCTGGGTTAACTTCTATCCCTCGCTCGGTCACCATATAACCTAAAAACTTCCCAGATCGGACACCGAATGCACACTTCTTCGGATTTAGCTTCATCCCGTACTGCCTTAATATAACCAATGTCTTCTTCAAATCCTCCACATGGGATTCAGCTCGCCTGCTCTTAACCAGCATGTCATCAACATAAACCTCCATGGTAGACCCCAGCAGGTCTTTAAACATGCGGTTCACCAACCTCTGATAGGTCGCTCCTGCATTCTTCAATCCAAAAGGCATGGAGACAAAAGAGTAAGTACCCGTGGAAGTAACAAAACTCACTTTGGGCTGGTCTTCCTTTGCCAGAGGTATATGGTGATACCCTTGCGAAGAATCCATCATGCTCAACAGCTCGCTTCCTGAGGTAGAATCCACCAACTGATCGATTCGAGGCAAAGGATAATGATCCTTCAGACAAGCCTTATTTAGGTCGCGAAAATCCACACACATCCTCCATTTCTGAGCTGGCTTTGGCACCATCACAACATTGGACAGATACTCAGGGAATTGAATCTCCCTTATATGACCGGCCTTTAACAATTTCTGCACTTCCTCTTCAATTACTTTGTCCAGCTCTGGTCCAAAATGTCTCCTCTTTTGCTTTACTGACCTCGCCTCCGGATTCGCATTTAAATGATGTTGTGCGACCTCCGATGATACCCCTGTTAACTCTCCATCTCCAAATGCAAATACATCCTGAAACTCTCTTAACAGCCCGATCAGCTCGTCCCTCAACGTGTCAGACATTAGGGTCTCTACCCTCGTGGTATATTCTGGGTGATCTTCTTCTAACGAGATCTCCATCAGCTCTTCATTCGGTCGAACAGAGTTCTCCTGTTCCTTCATTTTCTTTGCATTAAGCACCCCCTCTGGTTGTTCGTCACCCCTTTCGCGCTTATTTTCCATCAATACTTTCCTAACCACCAACTGATAACATGATCTCGCGACTTGTTGTTCTGCGATGACTTCTCCCACCTTGTTACCCACTGGATACTTGATGCTCATGTGATAGGTCGACGTTACCGCTTGGAACATATTAAGGGCAGGTCGCTCTAATATCGCATTATAGGCCGACCTCCCTCAGATGATCAAAAACTTCAAACTCTTCTCCACTCGTGATTCGTCTTTTCCCTGTACCACCTATAGCGTCAGCTCGCCTTCTGTATTCACCTGTGCACCATTGAACGCATATATAGGCGTATTCCCAGAACGCACCCTCTTCTCCACCTCCATTTGTTCAAGACAGTCCGTATATATGATGCTTACCGAGCTTCCATTGTCCTCAAAAATCCAGCAGACCTCATATCCTGCAATCTCTGCCTCAATCACCAACGCATCATTATGATCTTCCTGTAGCCCGCGCCGATCATTGGGGCCAAAAGAAATGACGGGCCCCACCACTTGTGATTACCTGCTCACACTACAGACCTCCCACGTCCCTGAATGAGCTGACTTAACGTGCCTTTTCCGCGCATTATTAAAATCACCATACGTCGGTCCACCTGAAATCATATTTATCCTTCCTCTATTTCTCCGCGAACCATCATGTTCCCGATTTCCTGGTTATCGTTGTCTCGCAACCTGCCGCTGAGGCGGACCTCTCGGTGGAGGTGGAGGTAGCGGCCTCCCCTGTTCCTTTGGCTCTCTTTCCTTGTAAATCACCTCCTTCAAATGCCCTGCTCTTATAAGTCTTTCTATCTACTCCTTGAGATGCCTGCATTTTTTAGTGAAATGTCCGTAATTGTTATGAAATAAGCAAAAAGAGGCAGTTTTGGGATGGGTGGGGATAGGTGTGTGATCCTCCGGCCATTTTATAGCATCTGGTACCAAGCGCTCCATAATACCGAATACTCTAACTCGCGGGTAGGCCAATGGTGTGAAATCCGCCTCTCTCCAATCTCGCATGCTCTCCTCTAGCTTTTTATCAATCACAGAGCTCGGGCTCAGGAGTCCGCGCACTGTCCTCCTTGGTTCTCTCCTCAACTCCCTTCTCGATCCACTATCTCCCATATCTACAACCTCCCTACCAAAACATGCTCGATGTTCTTCTTCAGCTTCCTCCACTTGTACGTATTTATGACACCTCGCCAGAACCTCATCATAGGTCCTCGCCTCCTTTTTGACCAGCGATTTACACAAATCTTCTCTCCTCAATCCCTGATGTAAGGCTCCAGCCTTCATCTCATCTGTGGTTGTAGGTACCTCCAAGGTGGCGCTGGTGAGCCTATTAACATACTGCTTAAGTGTTTCATTAGGTCGCTACACCATGGTGAAAAGTGATTGTGCCGTCTTCGTGCTCTGCTTCATGCTAGAAAACTGCTTTAAAAAAGCAGCTCGCAACACCTGATAACTGGTAATATTTTCCAACGGGAGCTGGTAGAACCAATTTTGCGCGATCCCCCTTAAAGTGGACAAAAAGGCCCGACATGCCACGGCATCCGTATAACTTTGAAACATTCTTGCGTTCTCAAAGAGTTGTAGGTGATCTACTGGATCCGTCACTTCTCGGTACTGAAATTCCAACGCCTTATAGCTTTTAGGCATTGCAGCGTGCATCATATCCTCTGAAAAATGATGTCCCTCATCTCCATCAAATTTCTCCCCATCTACTCGCTTTTCTAATTTCAACATGGCCTCCTGCAAATCTCTAAAGGCCTTAATATGCGGCTCGATCTCACTTTCCCCCTTTCCTTCCTTAAATCCACTACCACTCTTCCGGGTTTTCTCGCGAGACCCACCTTTCGTGTCTGAGGTCGAAGTCTCGATTTCACTATCATGTTTACTGTGTCGGCGACCTTTTCGCCTATAATGACTTCGCCTTACTTTCACTCCTCTCACTATCCGCTTGCGAACATGAGAATCTATGGATGAGGTGGAACTAGAAGCATCCTCATTTTTTCGCGTACTCCATCCTCTCTTTTGAGACAGTCTTTTAGACAGAGACTTCTCACCTCGCTTTTACCTTCCTGTTCGCCGACTCTTCCTCTTGCTCGTTATGTGATTTACCACCCTTTTCCTTCCCAGTACTCAGCTCGCTTGCTAGGTACCTGCGTAACTCCTCCTGCTTCTCTAGAGGCACAAAATCCATAAGCCCATCCAAAAACCCCTTCTTATTCTAGCAGGGCCTATCCTTCGGCAAATCTTCCCCTTCTTTCGCCCCTATGTGAATCGCTTTCTACGCTTCCATCTCCGGTGGTCCCTTTCCCTCACGCTTCTTAAGAGAGGGCGGCAGTGTGTTACCAGTGCCTTGTACCAATGGATCCGTCTGAGAAGGTGTTTCTCCATCCTTTGTCATATCTTGTTAATATCCACCAATCTATTCTTCTTCTTCTTGTTGTTTGATATAGAACCATAGTGTAAGGTTCTCGGAATTATGTTGCTATCCTTCATGTTTTGTTTATGAAATATCTCACGCCTTTCGCTCAAGGACTCGATGTCCCTCTTTCCCACAGACGGCGCGAATTTGATAAGTGTAAAAAGTTGGGCTACCAAATATAGGGGTACTAACCTCAAAATAGAGATCAGCGACCTGAATATCTTCCGAATACACCACAGTGACCTGCCGAGTCTCCCACGAACCTCCTGGCGACCTAGCTGGTCCTGCAAAACAGTGCCTCAAACGGGCCGGATTTCGAGCTCGTTAAGGCCCTCCGACGCTTAAGTTAATAAGCAAAAAACAAAACACTCAATATTCTCAATATATGCAATAATGCGGTATAGCAATATCGACTTAGATTAATAATGAGGGGCATACGCCTCCTTTTATAGAGATTGGGGAAGTGTCCCTCAATCTAGGGTTACCTTTTATAACCGTAATTCCATTCATATCATAACTCTTCAACCGACTCACAATTGGGACTCTTCCCGCATGTTAAGTTCCCATACATAACAAATTTCTTTAATACAACAGACCTGAGCCCTTTATACAACCCCACCGAAAACCATATATATTACTCAGTTTAAGCCCACAGGCTGAATATTCAGAAAGCCCACAAAATGAGCTCAAGTGTACAACTCAAACCATAAGAGATCACGACCCTATATGAGAACTCATCCCCATATTACAGGTCGCTACTCTATACAAACCGGCTCATTCACTTCACAAAGACACAATACAGCTCGCTCATCTCCTAGGAGGAACACCCTCTCCCAGAAATGAGGTCGCTGACCACAAATAATCTTATACAACAAACAACATTACGTATGGATATTTTGGTCCGTATCAATATATAATATATATATATATATATATATATATATATATGTGTGTGTGGTGTGTGTGTGGTGTGTGTGTGTGTGTGTGTGTGTGTGTGTGTGTTGTGTGTGTGTTGTGTGTGTGTGTGGTGTGAAAGGGTTCAAATGAGAACCTCTCTTTTATTTGTGAACCTAAATGGAATTGTGATCCTTAGATCTGTTTACGTGGATGGCACCAAATTTTTCGTTATTTTTCCTTAAATTGGTAAAAAGTACCAAGATTATATAATAAAAGAACTAATGAGGTATACTAGTTATGAAGTTCTCAAATAAGGTTTGGGTTTTCATTGGATCCCAACCTCTCTCTCTCTCTCTCTCTCTCTCTCTCTCTCTCACACACACACACACACACACACCACACACACATACACACACACACACATATATATATATATATATATATATATAGGGTTGGGTTCAAATGAGAACCCGTCATTATATGTGAACCTAGGGACTCATCTTGACCATTAGATTGGATAATCTTGATGGTTGAGATCATGACATGTCAGCATGGTAATAATGTAAAAAAATGCATTAATTAATTAAAAATGGTATTTTGGACATATATCAACGTTTACAAAGAGCCACTACATTGTTCTTTAGAAAGCACAATAGATTAAGAAAAAAACACTACGATTGTATACAAAAAGCATCGCAAATTTCGTCTATAAACTGCAAATTCAAAATTTTGAAATGAAACTCAAATTTTCAACAAACCATAACTTTTTCAAATTTTATTCGTTTTGAATGAAATATATATCAAATTAATCACATTCTCAAGATCTACAATTTAAGATACATATTGCATGTTTTAAAACGTAAAAAATATATATATATAATTAAATTAAAAAAAATTGGACTGATTTTAGCACTACAGTACTGTGTAAAAAGCACAATGAACCTGGACATATAATTGCACTGTGCAATTTTAGATCTAAGGCCAGGATTAGTCCCTAGGTTCACATATAATGACGGAGTTCTCATTTGAACCCAATCCTATATATATATATATATATATATATATATATATATATATATATATATATATATATGATTGAGTTCAAATGAGAACCATGTCCTTATTTGTGAACAAAAGATCAATTATGAGCCTTAAATCTAATTAAATGGACAAATAATTCTTTTTTGTATTTTTACTTATTTGGTTAAAAATATTACGATTATATAATAAAAGCACTACTGGTGTATATAATTGATATATTAATAAGGTACTATGATTGTATAATAAAAGCACTGCTGATATATAATAAATGCACTAGTTCGCAGGTTCGCAAATAAAGGAGTGTTCTCATTGGAACCCACCTCTATATATCTATATATATAGAATCAAACTCTATATAATCAATATACAATTATTTAATATACAAATTGCAAGGTAACACATTTAATACTAAGAGTGAAATTTTTTAAAAAGAAATTGATTATTTTATATAAGATACAAATTAATATTTTAAAAACTCTAAGTGATACTTGTCTCAAAAGTGACAATATTAAAGGAAAGTGTGACTATTTGTCTTTAACTTAAATTTTTGATTAATATATAAGGTTTTTTTTTTTTTGCATATTTTAATAGCTAAAAGTGACAATATTAAGGAAAATGAATCTATCATAACAATAATGATTCATGTGATGGTTACATAGGCGAACTATTCACAAACTTAAACAAAAAATTGACCCAAAACTCTTCATCCTATTCGTCTCTCTTCTCTCTCTCTCTCTCGTCCGGTTCGAGAGCGTTCTGATCAGGGCTTTGGTGTATGGATTACGAGCCTCGATTTTCAAAGACAATCCCATATTCGTCGACAGACAATGCTATGAAAGAGATGCAAGGAAAACCATCGACATGGACGTTGTTTAGATCTCATGTTTGAAGATGATCTTTTTTCTTGTGGTGATTTGGGAATTTTTGGGTTTGAATTGAGTAAGGCTATGTTGATATTTGTATTCTTCTAATTCCCCAATGTCTATTCTTCAGCTTGAATGATTTGGTTGAAAGAATTGAGAATGGTTTGCAAATAATTCTTGTTGTTAGTTCTTTTTTATTTTTTGTTTATTTTTTTGTTTGTTTGTTTTTGTTTTTGTTTTTGTGTTGCGCTTGATCTTGAGATATTGATAGAAGATTGCTGAGTTCGTTTCTTCCTATGGAAATTTTAGAAATATAGGTATAAGAGAAGGACGAATTTTTTCTTATAATAAAGTGTGCAGTTCACGTGTTCCACCACGTTTTTTACTCTGGAAATTTTAGAAATATAGGTATAAGGGAAGGACGAATTTTTCCTTATAATAAAGTGTGAAGTTCACGTGACCCACCACCGACAGATTTTTTGGCAGGAAATTACTTGTGGAGTTAAATTAAGAAAAATACATATTTTAATAAGTAACTTGATAGAAAAATATTTTGATAGGCAAATTCCAATTTTCGTGATATTTTTGACCTTTTTTTTTTACCTTCTGTTTGTGGCGACTCAAAATTTGTGCTTGCTTGCTGTACCTTTTGCTCGGGTAGTTGAAACAGCCTTGTCAACTCTATAAAGAAGCCAGCTGTACACCCTGCAAGCATCTCTCCATACAAAAAGTTTATAAATTTCCCTTTCTTAATTAGATACAGATGTTGTAAAAACATAGGTTTTAAGAGGTAATACAACTGTTTTTACAAATTTTTAAGATATTGTCAATTGCTTGAAGTTTCAGATGGCATCTTCTTTTATTTAATTGATAAAGTTGATTAGTCGTATTAAGTATATGATAAAGTTGATGACTATTAGAGCTTTGCATATATATATATATATATATATATATATATATATATATATATATAATAAACATTGAGATGAATGATTCTATGTGGCGTTGTTATAAGGTTTACCTTTTCAGGACACAAGAAATGGACTAGTGTGGTTATCATCAAAATTTAAATTTGTATCAAGTTTAATTATCAATATATGATATGTAAGCACATCTTTCACTGCCCATTTGGTTTTATGTTAAAATAATCTCAGGTCTTATGGCAGTTAAACAAGACCAGAAGATTGTGACTCGTATTGGAGGTTTACATTGTTGTTTAACGTGGATAATTATTTTTCTATTCAATTATATTATACAATTTTTTAAAAAGAATTATGATATTGTCCAATATCAATATATTTACACTATATTAGTGAGATTATCAAAAAACGGTACAAATTCCGATCTTGTTTTTTTTGCTGACGTGACGTGATTCAATACTTTCTTATCATTTTTTTTTTTAATTTTAGACATTAATTGAAGAAAAAAATTGAGTAAAAAAAATTATTTTCGTCCATTATATTAGTCACATCCTAGAAATTGTACGTGACATTGACCATTGTCAAACCACATCCACTAAATTGGTCAATTGATCAAAAAATATCAAATATAGTTTGGTCGAGATTTTTGCTACATTGCATGATACTATATTTTCTTATCATATTTCATATAATTATAAACATTACAAATATGTTTTGCTTTCCCTTTTTTTTCATTTTTTATTTATTTTTCCTTTATTCTAATCAATAAATTTTGAATCAATAAATAATTATTAAAAATCTGAAATAAATTTTAAAATTTAAAATAATATTAAGAAACTATAAAATAAATATAAAATTTTATATTAGAAAATGATTATTAATAAAAAAAAATTAGCTAATACAATTAGATATAAATATAAAATCAGAAAATAAATTATAGAAATTATAAAACATACATAAAATCTTATATGAATAATTTTCGTATAAATATCTATATTTCTAATATTTTTTTAAAATTCATTTAATATTTTTATATTTATTTCTAATTTTATTAATTTTTATTAATTAATATCTTATTAATAATAATAAATTATAAAAAAAATTATATTTCTTTTATAATTATGTAAGATCTACTTTATATTTTTATATTTATCACTATTTTTTTATTTTTTATTTAATGAAATAAATTAATTTGATTCAATGAAAAAGAGTGAATGACAAATTAGATTTTGTTTTCAATTAATGTTTAAAATTAAAGAAAAATGATAAAAGAAAATATATAGAATAACGCCACGTGTGAAAAATGCCTTGATCAAACTTTTTTGTTTTTCTTGTATAAATTAGCAAACTTAGCAAATGTGATTTGATGATAGCAAATACCATGTACCTTTTTTGGAATATGACTAATATAATTGATAAAAATGAATTTCTTTCTCATTTTTTTTCCAATTAATGTTTATAATTAATGAAAAATGATAAGAAAATATTGAATCACTCCACGTCAACAAAAAAACCTGATCGGGATAATTTTGCATCTTTTTTGATAATTTTTCCAACTTAGGGTAGGTATTTTAATACTAGGCAAAATTATGATCTTTTTTGAATAGTGAACAATATAATGAAAAAAAATAAAAAAAAACATCAATTTTTTCTTGTTTAATGATATAATTAGTGATCAATCTCATGTAATTAAACACAATAAACTACATTTGTTAGGTGATTCTAAATATTGTTGTGAAAAGAGTTACGCGTCAGTTGGAGAGAAAATTGTAATCATTTGTAAGTTCAGACAGAGTTTAAGTGAAAAAGAAAAAAAATCTTCTAACAAATGACTTGAGGGCTAACTGCGTTAAAATTAATTATTTTAAGTTTTAAACTTCGACAAATGTTTTATCATAATTATATAATTTCTTAAAATAAAAATAATATTAAAGTCCCACTAACAGTGACCGTAGAGGAAATATTGAAAAGAAAAGGAAACCGAGCTATGAAAGCATGGGACATCAATTGTATACTTCTTTCTTACTTTTATAGTTAGTGTCCATTGTGTCGTTCCATTGTGGGCAAGACTAAAATTTGATGTATTTCCAATATATATTTTGGAAATGAAATTAGGATATGTGGGTCAAAACCAAACCTCTGCCCTTGAATTCAAATTAATATCATCACAGAACAATGACAATTATAAAGCAATAAATAGTAACTTCTATTATTCATAATCCCAGCATGAAAATGATTACGAATTACTATTCGTGCTGAGATTTTTCACTTGCAAACCTCCCAAGGACCATAAAGGTGAAAACAGTTATAAGTCCTTATCATTTCATTGCATCACTTTATTAAGTATGCATAGCATCATAGAGCTATTTATACCAGAGAGATTTTTAGTCAGAAATTGGTGGTGCGTTTACACGGGGTATTCTATCTCATCTCATGGACCCATGGTGTGAGTTTACAAGACAATTTATATAATGGAATCAAGATTAATATAAAAGGTACGGTGTAATAAATATCAATCTCATATTCATCAAACTGTGTTAAGTTTATTGTTACAATATTAGGACTAATATCAAACAGTTTTAGAGTTGTAAATAACAAAATAAAAATAGCTTTAAAGCAGATGTTAAGACAAACACCGAAACTAACATCAAACAGGATTATTAAAATACGCAGCGGAATAAATATTAAAAATAATTTGAACACAGCAATTTAAATTTCGTTCGTAAATAAAATTACTTACGAACTTGGGTATACAAACGCGAAAACTATATTACTTTTCTTTGTTCAAGATCAATACAAAAATATAAAGTAATATATGAAAAACATTAGTATCAACACTTGATACTAAAATACTTGTCGCCAAGCTCGTGATGATCTTCTTTGTTGGTTACGCAACTTCAAAGATCTCTGTGATTAAAATGGCGAATCTTGTGATGATCTTCTCCGGTTACGCAATTTTAAAAAATTTCTTGGTTTGGATCGTTGCCTCAAGATTTTTACTTGCTTGGGTTCTTCTCGTTCATGCTTGTTGCGTTCTTTTCCCTTGCGTCGTTCAAGCTGTGTGAAAGTCGATCTTCAAGATTTTTTTTTAAGTCCTTGTCTTCTTCTTGTCTTAAATAGACAAGAGTACTATACTTGGTAAACATAAACAAGTTCTAAGCACAATCTAAAAAATTAAATAAAATCTAAACACAATGTAGAAAATAAATCTAGTGTCCTAATTTAATTTGAACCCAAGAAAGGCAAACAACTAAAAAGGAAAAATTGTCAAGAATAAAATTTTCAATAATCTCCCTCTTATTCCTTTCTGGACAAAATAACCTAGACGCGCAATAAAAGTTCAAAGGACTAAAAACTCCCCTTAAATTAAAACTCCCCTAAACAAATACTCATTGTTTAAAAACACAAATCAATCAATGGCTCGAACTAGAAGTACGAGTCCTCGTCGAATGGCGAGGAGACGACCCATCTTCTCTGGCCTTTCTCTTGCCCATTGGCCAAACGAACCACATTCTCATCACACTCCGTTGATTCGTTTTCATCCTCACCCGCGTCTTCTAAGTCTTCTCCCCTTTTTTGTTCTGAAAGCAAAAGACACTCAACAAACGAGTCCCGAAGCGCCTGGAGCTGTGCAAAATGAACATGCACTACTGGAGTAGAAAACTGAACGATGTTAGAACTGATGTTAAAATCACCAGAACCAACACCAGAAGTACAAGCAGCTCTGGTTTGCGACTGCCATGGGAGATCCACAACCCAAACTCCAGTAGTATATCAATCACGTAATGAAAACCACTCAGGCTCACCAGTATACACATCATCCACATTAGACTGAAAACCTTGATTCTCTAGTTGGCTAAAAATGAGGTAAGGAAAACAAAAAGATGAAGTCGCTTTGGACGTAGCAAACCTTGTGACAATGTCAAACACATGTTGGCCAATATTGAACTTGATACCGCGACCTAGCTTAAACACAAACTAGACTTGAGGACGCGTCACAACCATTGCATTCTTCGACGGCACCTAGTTGAAAATAGCCACCTTCACTTTCAAAGAAAGAAATCAGATTATGTCTTTTGAATACATCAACCAACACTCTCCTCTCATCAATCATACCATGCTGAGGCGGTATTCAGTAAGCAGCTCCTCAGCCTCCTTGGATAGGAACATGGTTGACACGGGCACCATGTCTTCAATTTTAATATCCTGAACAGCAGCGTCAGTAGAATCACCAGAAGTCTCTTTCGATGCAGTAAACGAGGATGGTGCATGTTCAGGAGCAACATCACTAAAACTGTAGCTTGATGAGGGGACTGAATCAGTGGTAGGCGATGTCGGTTTTGGTGACACATCACCAGAACCATCATGAACTTTCTGGGCAGCTTTAGAACTTTTCTACTTGGACTTATAAGCAGTTAAAATGTCAGACAGTGAGTAGACATCATTAGAACCTGGGAAGTATTTATACTCAGTCTCCGGCTGAGTCATGTTGTATGAAGTTAAAGGACGGTCGGCAACCAATGGACGGGAAGAACCTTCATCTTCACCAGCGAAAAAATTAAGTACAGTGAATGGAGGATCAAAGGCACTTGAATCATCTTTTGGTGGATTTTTCTTATCATCAAAATGCATTGTATGTTTCCGGCGAGGAGTAGCTGACTTGGATAACCGTGGCTTTAATGGGTGTTGGAGAGTTCGACATCCTGCAAGAGATTCGAAAAAACTACCAGGACAAGATCGGGTGTCGTTGGCAGTAAAATTGAGAGAGAAAAAGAAAAAAAAAACTTAACTTCCTAATTTGAATAAAAAGTATGCGGTAGAAGTAGAAAGAGGATTAAAAAAGGTAAAGCTAAAAAATAACTCCCCACTATCACAACTACTTTGTTTAAGACCCAAGATTTTTGTTTCCTTAAAAATAAGCTCACTCTTTCTCAAAATAAGAAACACGATCTCTATGCTTAAATAACCCACTATCTCTTATTTAGAGAATAAAAATCACAAATATCAACTACAAATTAATATGAAATAGAGCTATATTTTTATAAACCATCACCATAGTTGAACAAATTCTTTGCAAAGAAATTTTACACTCACCATGTTAACCCCTTATTACCTGCCCAATCCTTCGATTATAGCACCACTGAAACACTTGGTTAGAAAGGTTCACAACAAGATCAAGAGAATTCAAGATAGACATAATCACAAGAAACGGAACACAAAGCATAATAGAATCTTCTCAAAGTATGAATGTCCTAATTGATGCCTAAAAATCATGACCTAAAAAATTAAAAATTCAGCAATTGATTTAAGTGTCATGATCAGTGTTGTTTTTGATGTGATGACATTATAACTAACATTGCTCCAATTGCAGTCAATGAAAATAGACCCCTTAACGCAAGTTAATGACTACGTCAAAATCACTCAAGGAGGTGAAAATCAAAGATTAGATTTTATCCAGATATTTATTATCTTTTCAATATCTTTGGAAAGAAACTTACTTATCTTTAGCAATTGCTAGAGAATTTAACACCCCTTGTTTTATGGACCTGGGAGAAAACCAGCTTCTGTGGGAATATTTCACAATCACTATAAAACAAAGAGGTTAGTTTTTTTGCCACCACTTTTTATTACAACACAAACCTTTCTGCACTTCAATCAGACCCAATGCATTCAGTATGTGTATGAAAAAGAAAATAAAAAATGCATGCAAAAATATACAGATGTCACGACTGATGACAGTTTAGGTGTCATGACATCAAACCTAGCACGGACTTAGACAATGCACATTTCGAGATCTATTCTCAAACGAGAGAAGGTCTCAAAATCTAATGGCTTTGTGAAGATGTCAGCAAGCTGATTGTCTGTCCCCATATGCTCAAGACTAACTATGTTCCTCTCAACCAAGTCACGAATAAAGTGGTACCTTATGTCAATGTGTTTGATTCGTGAGTGCTGGACCGAATTTTTTGAGATATCAATGGAATTGGAATTATCACAAAGCACAGTCAGAATTCTACTATGTAGACTATAGTCATCTATCATTTGGTTTATCCACAGCAATTGTGTACAAGCACTTCCATCTGCAATATACTCGGCTTCATCTGTAGAAAGAGAGATGAAATTTGCTTCTTACTGTACCATGAGATAAGATACCCAAGAAAAAACAATCCCCTGTAGTACTCTTTCTATCCACAACATCCCCAGCCCAATCCAAGTCCGTATATCTTACAAGTCCAGTACTTGTTTCTTTAGAATACCAAACACTTAAATCACTAGTACCACCTACATATTTAATGATTCGTATAACCGCTTTCAAGTGTGACTCTTTAGGATTTGATTGGTACCTAGCACATAGACACACACTGTAAATGATATCAGGCCTACTAACAGTTAACTACAAAAGACTTCCTATCATGCTCTTATATACGGTGTTAACAACAATAATACCAACATCATCACTAGTGAATCGGTCCAACTCTTCTTGCATGGACTTTATCTAAAACTCGTCTTTAAGAGCATCCTCTATACGCTTGGGCTCTGTTTTGGCAAGAAACAAAGATTCTCAAATTCGAGAATAGTTAGTAAACAAGCAAACAAACCTTACCATCTCTTTGATGTTTATTTGTCTTTTTATAATACTTCTTTCATCGATATCTCCAATGATTTGGCTCATAGGATGATTCCTCTGAATTCTCGAGGAAATATCCCTCTGATGTAAGTTAGTCTGATCAGCTGGTCTTCCTCTTTTGAATCTGAGACTGATTCTGGAGCAGCCTGAGTTTGGGTTAAGTCTGGTGACATGTCACTAGTATCGTCATCACCTGATTCTTCAGTTTCAATACCTGCAGTTTCATCTAACCAACCGTAATATTTTCTTGAGAATTCTGATCGTAAACCAGATCATCATCCTTAGCCGGTCTAAAACCACTAATTATATCATCAAATTTGACATTTACCCACCCAATCATGCAATGCTTTATAAGATTAAATAGTCCATATGCATGACTATTTTGAGAGTATCCCATGAAAACACATTATCACTCTTTGAGTCAAGTTTTGCAAGATGATTTCTATCATTTATCACATCAAAAATGCACCCAAAAATATGAAAATAGCTCAAATTTTGCTTTTTTTCCCATCAACAATTCATAGGGAGTAACACAAGACCCAGGTCTAAAATACACCCTATTAATTATATGGCATGCAGTATTCATTGCTTCACCCCAAAAATGTTTTGCAGCCCCATTTGAAATAAGTATAGTCCTAGTCATTTCTATAAGAGATCTATTTTTGCGTTCGACTAACCCATTTTGTTGGGGGGTGATGGGTGAAGAAAATTCATGAGTTATACCAACTTTGGAACAATAATTTAAAAAGGATACATTCTCAAATTCTTTTTCATGGTCTGACTCGATTCTACCTATACTCACACCAAAACGAACACTTAGTTCTTTCGCAAGTTTTTTAAAAGCTTCGAAAGCCTCAAAATTTTATTTTAAAAATTTAACCCATGTAAAACGAGAAAAGTCATCTACAATCACAAGTTCATACCTGTTACCACCAAGGATTTCAACTTCAAGTGGTCCCAAGAGATCCATATGAAGGAGTTCGAAACAATTTGAGGTAGTGAGACTTTGCACATTCGGATGTGAACCCTAACTTGCTTCCCCTTTTGGCATGCCTCGCACATCGGGATGGTTTTGGTGTTGAGCTTAGGTAGTCCATTCACAGCATCCTTTTTGACTAATCTTTCAAACATCTTGTAATTGACGTGTCGAAGCTTTTGATGCCACACCTCGCCATCACTCAGTTGAGATAGCTTGAAAAACACATCACCATTGGTTTGATAGTAATTATCTGAATTCCTCTGACTAGTAAGGATACACGCATCGTCTTTGTCATAAACTTCGCACTTTTCACAATTGAACTTGACACTAAACCCACCATCAGAGAGTTGGCTTATGCTTATCAAGTTTGCAGTTAGTCCTTCAACCAACAATACATTCTCCATCTTTACAATACCAGGAACATGAAGGGTTCCTTGGCCAATGATTTGGTCATTTTCACCGCCACCATACTTCACCTTTCCTCCATGAAATTTGACAATATTCGAGAGAAGATATTCAGAGCCGGTTATATGTTTAGAGCATCCACTATCGAAGTACCAGGCTCCAGGAATGTGAGACTTCAAAGCGGAATAGATCATTTTTCACTTGATCTCGTTCTTTTTGACCTAGACTTGTTTGATTCTTGTGTCAGTTTTGGTGTTAGTAACACGAAAATAGTCATGGAACTCAACAGACAGCTCCGACCTTTGATATTGTTTCCCAGTAAGCTTCCAGCAGTATGGTCGAATGTGACCTCTTTCACCACAGTGATAACACACATATTGTCTTCTTCTCCTTTTGTGGCGTTTGGTCGACTTCACCTTTTGACTTGATTATGGCTTGCGAACAGGCTTGTAACCAATCCCGTGTTTTGAACAATCCGGGATACTCAATTCTAGAATTTCATCCAGCTTTGCCTTGCCCTTGTTGAGGTTTGTGAGGGTTTCTTAAGCCTTCTTCAGATCAGACTTCACTCGTTCTAGCTCAGCATCTTTCCTCGTGAGTGCTAACTCCAACCGGGCAATAGTATTATGTTGATTATCCTTTTCAAGAGTTAGTTTGTCAACCTTGATCATAAGATCCTTGGACTTGAGTATTTGATTTCCCAACTGGCAAGTAATTCTTCATACTCGATGCTCATCTTCTCGTACCTGTCAAAGTTCAACTTCTGCATCCATAGCACCTATGAAATAAGGATCAGTACTTAGTACGTCAAGTATCCTGCTCTAAATGCCAATTGTAAATTCGTAAGCCTATGGATGTTTTAAATAAGTATCAGTAAAATGATGTTAAGTTCATTTTTACAACACCAGAACTAATATCAAACAGTTTCAGAGTTGTAAATAATAAATAAGAACAACTTTAAAGAAGATGTTAAGACTGGTGTTAAACACCAAAACTAACATCAAATAGAGTTATTAAAATATGCATCAGAGTAAATATTAAAAATAACTTGAACACAACAATTTAAATTTTATTCATAAGTAAAAGTACTTACGAACTTGGGTATACAAACCCGAAAATTATATTACTTTTCTTTGTTCAAAATCATAAAAAAATATAAATTAATATATGAAAAACATTAGCATCAACACTTGATACTAAAGTACTTGTCTCCAAGCTTGTGATGATCTTCTCTGTTGGTTACGCAACTTCAAAGATCTCCGGGATTAAGATCGTGGTTTCAAGTCTTGTGGCGAAGTTCGTGATGATCTTCTTCGTTGGTTACGCAACTTCGAAGATCCCCTTGATTTGGATCATTGCCTCAAGTATTTTACTTTCTCGTGTTCTTCTCGTTCTTGCTTACTGCGTTCTTTTCCCTTGCGTCTTTCAAGCCGTGTGAAATTTAATCTTCAAGGGTGTTTTTTTTAAGTCCTTGTCTGTAATAGACAAGAGTCATAGACTTGGTAAACAAGTAAACAAGTCCCAAACAAAATCTAGAAAACTAAATAAAGTTCTAAACACAATCTAGGAAATAAATCTAGTGTCCTAATTTATTTTGAGCCCAAGAAAGGCAAACAACTAAAAAAGGAGAAATTGCCAAGAATAAAATTCTCAACAAACTTGGATTCATGCATATTATATATACCAATTGGTTAAACTATACTATTAGAGCTGTCAAACATCCAGGGCCAGAGGACAACCAAATCAGGCCCATGAACATCTTCATTTGGGAGCCTAATGTCATATCCCAAACATATTAGATGGTTGCCATGATAGGAGAGTCTGGTGGGGCCTCTTCCACCCGATAAGGCAAGTGCCTAGCCACGCACTTGAGAAATTCGGACGCAGGCTGCAGATCTTCAGGGCCCAAGTTCGGGAACCTTCTAGATAGTCCTCTAGGAGAGTAGGTGCGGTTCCTACTATGCGTCTTCCCACACCTTTTCATGGGTTGAGTCGTGGTCTAGGTTAAGTAGCGTGAAGAAGGGGAAACCCTAAACCTAGTATTAGTGTATAAATAGGCTCCTCACCTATTGTATTATTTTTACAAATAAGATGATTAATTCCAAGACTTAGAGTCAATTTGTGTCTTCTTTTCTTTTCTCCTCGTGCTTTTATTTTTATCTGTCTTTGGCTATCGCCTTGAGGCTTATTGGTTAGTTCTAGGGTTCGTATCCGTTGAACCTTATGAAGGAACGAATCAACGTCTCATGGCAAGGATCCGCTATGCACACCGCCGTGACAGGTGGTATCAGAGCCATCTTTGGCTTTTGATCCTCGCTTTGTAACCATTTAGATTTCATACATAAGGTGTGAAAGACCAGAAGACATGGAGGGATCCCACCAATGATGTACGATGTGACATCAAGAAGGGTTGAGGCAGATCTAAGGATCATGTTGCTGTCGAGGCGCGATTATTAAGGGTATAAATGCTTCTAACTGAATGGGCCATCGATACCGTCAACCTTGATGACTTTTCGACTCGTATGACAACAGTTGAAGAGAGAGAGGAGAGTGATGGACAACCAAGGTTATGGGGATGGTGATGATGCATAGCACTACTATGCGAGATCTAGTCTTGGATACATTAAGTGGCGAGATGCCCACCTTGTTCGATGCTTTACGAGAGGAGATCAAGAGAGCGGCTGACGATGGTGCACCACAATATGTGGGAGGAATTACTCGCATGGAGTTGCCCAAACCAACACCATTTAAATTCTTAAGGATTGAAAAAGAAGAGGAGGACTTCTTTTGGTTAGTAGAGTGGTACTTTGGGGCCATCGGAATTAACGATGACGCCTCCGGGCTATTCTTCTTGGCGGATATGATGTTACTGTGGTGGAAGAGGTGTGAGGCCAATAAAAAAGGGTTATACTAATTATGGTGACCTGGGAAGATTTCAAGAAAACCTTGAAATGTCAATACTACCTAGAGAACACCAAGTTCGAAGCAAGAGCAAGACTTAGGGACTTGACTCACTTCTAAACAATCAAGGAGTATGTCCGAGAGTTCCAGGAGGTGGTTCTCAAACACCCAATGTTTTTGGAATATTGGAAGTTGTTCTCATTTATTGCCATCTTGAAGCCGTGAATTATGATTGAGGTACAGTGAGCCAGAGCTCAAATTATGTCGAGGGATATTCATTAGCAAAAGGTTAATCGAGGTACGATCGGATAACCACCAGGACAATCCTAGGGAATTGATCTGAAGAAGAGTGGGGAAACATGACTGATCAAGGGAGATAATAGGGACAACTAGGGAGGGACAAAAGTTGCAGGGGTGATGGGACCAGGAACGTGTTATGGCTGCGGGATGCTGGGGTATCTCAAATGGGACTGTCCAAGAAGGGGACAAGTAGCGGTAGTAGGGATGAGGCACTGGATATGAGGGTGGGGCTCGTGTGGGATCTCTCAAGCTTCTAGGGGTGGGAAACACCCATTAAGTACCAGTCAAATCAACCTAAAGGGGATTTATGTTTGTGGAGGTTAATATTGGGGGAAGAGGTATTTAGGCGTTAGTGGATACCGGGGCAACACATAACTTCATGCGAGAAGAGATTGCCAATGAGTTGGGGTTGGTAATTACTCCAACTGGAGGATCAATCAAGTCGTTGAATGCAGAGGCCATGTCTATAGCAGAGAAGTAGGTCAAACTGCGAGGGGACTGCGAAGGACCAACTTCCTTCACAGTGGTCACAATGGATGACTACGATGCAATGTTGGGGTTGCGGTGTTTTGATCAAGTTCATGCATGCATAATCCCTTACTCTAACTCTCAGTGATCCTTAAAGATGATGAGAGAAAGGAAATTTACGCCAGGAGACAACCGAAGGGGTTCCATTATTATCGGCCCTGATGTGAGGAGTAGGGTTTCATCATTATTAGTTAAACAGGGTTGCAGATGCTTTGAGCAGGAACTCATTTTCATTGTTATAGATAGCAAATCCTGAGTCGAATCGAGGGCGAGTGCAACTTCAGCGGGAGAGGATGTCACGACCCGCACATATTGGATGGTGTCCATGATAGGAGAGGTCGATGGGTCCATCCTGCCTCTGATCAAGGCTGCATATGATGGCAAAACATGTCAAACCTTGGACGCAACTGTCGAGACAGAAGATGCGCATCCGATCCTGGGCGACTCGGTAGGTGTGCGCTTGGCACGAGATAGAATCGTGTCAAGGATGGACTAATATGGGAGCCACCCGCACTACGTATGTTGATTGTGGGTTAGGTGCACAGGGATGGCCTAATAGGCCACACAGCCCTCTATGAGGGGGCGGGGCCTCCTCCACCCGATAAGGTAAGTCTATATCCACGCACTCAAGAAATTCGGACGCCGAAGAAAGCTTGGACGTAGGTTGCAGGACATCAAGGCCCAAGTTCAGGAAGCTTATAGATCATCCTTTAGGAGAGTAGGTGTGGTTCCTACAAGGCAGCTTCCCACGCCTTTTTGTGGGCCAAGTAGAGGGATTGGTTAAGTAGCTTGGAGAAGGAAACTTTAAACCTATTATTAGTGTATAAATAGGCTCCTCACCTATTGCATTGTTATCACAAATGAGTTGATTAATTTAACTCTATAACTTAGAGTCAATTCGTGCGGTCTTCTTTCCTTTTCTCCCCGTGCTTTTATTTTTATACCATCTTTACCTATAGTCTTATGGATTGATGGCTTGTTCTAGGGTTTGTAGCTATCGATCCTTGGGAAGGAATGAACCAACGCTGCATGATAAGGATCCGTTGAGCACACCGACGTGAAACCAAGCTCGGCTCACGAATAGAAATATAGTGTAAATTTGATTCAGTTGATCATCACATGGGTCAAATACGTATGAAGTCTGACATCTCTATATTTCGTATACACATACAAAAAAATCATCTAAATACTGAGTCATGATATTGATGCAGGAAATATGTACAATACGATATAAATGAGTGTTTTGTAGGTCACAAACACTTAGTAAAAATTTTAAAGACTAAATGTGGCCAAGGTGTTGGAGACACTAGTACTAACATTCAGTAAAATATGCACCAGAAATTAAGGAACACAAATACAAAACTTTCTATGAGTTAAAAACTCATTAAATGTGCGCTTAAGCCAGAAAGAAGTTACTAATTACACTTTAGATATTAAAATAATATAACATCTAGTAATATATGAAGACTCTTTTGTGAGTAGATCGTCTAAAATCAGTGTTGGATCATCCGTAAAACCTTCAAGAAATAACATGCTAAACTTGAAGAAAAGCTTGCAGCAAAGGACATTATCTCTCTTGAACTCTCAATCTCATGAACGTATTTTCTATTTTCTTAAAAGTGTAGAAATGAAGTCTCAAAACTTGGCTTTATGCATAATGCTTATTTTCACCATTTAGAAGAGTCCAAAATTAAATCAATATCTAGATATTTAAAAGAGATAATTATGAAAGTAATATTTCCTAATTACTAAATAATTCTTTACTTAAACTAAATAAATTGCACTACAAGATAAATATAAATACATAAAAGAAAATCCTTACATATAAATTAGTCTAGAAAGAAAATAAATAAAAATATTAAAAATAATAATAATAACCAATAGAAATCGATTGGAATCCCATATTTCTTCAAGTTGTAAGGATAAAATTACGACATCTATATAATTATATATCTTTATAGTAGAGATAAATGCATAAAATCACTGCTATATAGTTGCCAAAAAAAATAATCAAACCATTTTAAAAATGCAAATATAAAATTGCACTAGTTGAGATTCTTGGTCTCGTTCACATCTTGAAGGCATTTCAGGATTTTATAATTTTCTTTTCGATCTTGGTGTGACTTGAACATGTTAGTGATAACAAACACGACAAAGTCGCATTTGAAGTCATCACCACAGTCAACCCTTGCCTGCAGAGCCTCGACAACTTTAGATGTAAAAGGCACAGCATTTGTAACTCCCCACCGCCGTTGTCATTCTTTTACCTGATCTTTATAGTTGTCATCGTCTTTTAGTACATGCATTGAAAAATGAGATTACTTAGGATGCATAAGTTATATAGTATAATGAAGGGGAGTTAATATAATTATTGTAAAAAATTTAAGAATACCTTTTCCAGCTAAAGCTTCTGTGACAGATTTTTCCCCCATCGGCAAGTCAAACACAGAAAATACATCCTCCTCCTCGATTTTCAACTCATCATTCTCCAGTATAATTAAGCATCTGTATTAATCAAACTTCTGCACCAGAAATGTTATTAACTCAATGTGATTTTCTCGAGTTGATAGCATCAACATTCCACCAAACAATCTCCCTGACTGCTGCTTTTTGGTCATCAGTCAGATACTCAATAAGTTTGAAGAGAAGGTTAGAAGACATCCTGAACCGAATATGATCTTTGTTCAATTTACGAGTAAATTCCTTCTGAGGAGGAGGAGGATTTTCTAGATCAGTCCCAGGTTATTTTCGTTTACGAATCCGCTGCAACACGAGTTGAACAATAAATAAAGTAGGCGAAAATGTTAATATTAGTATATATATGCTGAATATGTGATGATATGTAGATGGTGTGTGTGATGATATGTGGACGGTGTATGTGATTATATGTGGCTGGTGTGTATTATGATATGTGGATGATATATGTGATGATATGTGGCTGGTGTATAGGATGATATGTGGCTAGTATATGTAATGATATGTGGCTAGTATATGTAATATATGTGGCTACTATATGTGATAATATCTGACAGAGATTCAGGATTTAAAGTTAAATTTTCCATTTTAAGGTTAAGTTTTCCATATTAAGGTTTAGTTTTCAGTTTTCAGTTTTAGGATTTTAGATTTAGTATTTATTTTTTTGTGATGATATGTGGCTGATATATGTGATGATATGTGTCTAGTATATATGATGATATGTGGTTGGTGTATGTGATGATAGTATGTGGCTAGTATATGTGATGATATGTGGCTTGTGTATGTATGATATGTGGCTGGTGTATGTGATGATATTTGGTTGGTGTATGTGATAATATTTGACAGAGATTCTGTATTTAGAGTTCAGTTTTCCATTTTAGGATTAAAGTTTCTATTTTAGGGTTTTAGGTTAAGGACTTGATTTTTTCTGATGATATGTGGCTCGTATTTATGATGATAGATGTCTGAAATATGTGATGATATGTAGATATAATATGTGATGATATGTTGCATTTATATATGATGTTATGCAAAATAAATAAAAAATATTAATATGAGTAGATCACATGACATGACAATAATGTTTTAAAATTATGGATAAAAAGGTCAAGCCTCAACTAGTTTAATCCTTTCTTCATTCTCATTTTGTTTGTCTTGCACTGCTGCAACCTGTAATAGATAGCATAAGTGTTTAATTTGAATTCGAATATGAATATTATTTCAGTCAAAGTAGAAAAGTAATAAAAATAACAAACATTTTTCTTTTTTAGGCAACTCTGTTTTCTTCATAGTCAAAGTTTTCTTATCATTATCCAACTTCTTCTCTAATGCCAGTTCCTTCACAGCCTATTTTTCAACTTCCATTTAACAACCATTTTTTTCGATCACCGGTGTTGTATCAGGTGCTTGTACGAGAGTTTTCTTCTTTCTACCCTTCTTCTTTTTCTCAACAAGAGGTTTTGCATCATTCAAAACTTTCTCCCGCCCTCTCTTCTTTTCGGAGCAAGAGACTGTTTAGACTTCTTGTTTTGTAACTTGTTTCTTCTTTCGTACATTTTTCACTGCAGGTCTTCCCGCTGAAGAGTGAGCCCTTTACCAAGTGCATTACCAACTAGAATTGGTAAATCTAGTTGATCTAAAGGTACAATAGGTATTTTCTTCTTCATTTCGATAATTAAACACATAGAAAAAATCAAAGATCATCATACATATAATGCAAATATCATCACACAAAATATGAACATATCGTCATACAAAACATACAGATATCATCATACAAACATGCAAATATCATCACACAGAACATGCGCATATCATCATACACATCATATATATATATATATATATATATATATGTGTGTGTGTGTGTGTGTGTGTGTGTGTGTGTGTGTGTATAGTGGTGGGTTCAAATGAGAACCATGTCCTTATTTGTGAACCTGCGAACTAGTGCTTTTATTATATAACCACAGTGCTTTATTAATATTTCAGTTATATACACCAGCAATGCTTTTATTATACAATCATAATGCTTTTAATCAAATAAGGAAATTTACAGGAAAAATCCAATCCATCTATTTAATTAGATCTAAGGCCCATAATTGACTCTAGGTTCACAAATAAGGACATGGTTCTCATTTGAACCTAATCATATATATATATATATATATATATATATATATATATATATCATCACACAGAACAAGCACATAGCATCAAACACATCATAAATTTATCATCACACAAAGCATGAAATTATCACCACACACATCTTATACATATATCACACATAATATTTAAATATCATATACATATTTTCTCACAGAATATGCAAATATTATCAGACATATGATTTACATATCATCACACATAACATGAATATATCATAACACAGAACATGAACATATCATCACAAAGAACATGTACATATCATCATAAAAATTAATCTATATTCCCACAAAGAATAAGAAATTCAGAAATTATATATCACTACACAAATCTTGCACATATAATCACACATAATGTGCAAATAACATCACAAACTACATAAGAATTATCTATATTCCCAAAAAAAAAATAAGAAATTCACAAATGATATATCATTGGTCAGACTTGAATATGCCGTACCTGAGAAAGGCCCTGATTGGGATGACTTAAACTATCGGCCTAAGTTGGTAGATGCGGACCAGATGGCTTGATCAGGGAATGGCTGGTGCGAGCTGAAATACGTGGCAGGAGGAGAGTAAGGTTGAAGAGCACAACCAGACCAGGACGGTCCTGGCCTTAATCAAGGCCCTGATAAAGGATTTAAGAAAGTCAGGACAGGGCAGAGGAGACCCCTGTGGGGCAGAGCTGACCTGTGCACTGGAAAGAAGCTTCCAGGTCAGGTCAACTCATATAACAGCCCCAGATTCGCGGGTTTTCTATTTCCAAGATTCCGAAGAAGGGCCCCAGGGGGCAGAGCTAACCTGTGCACTGGAAAGAAGCTTCCAAGTCAGGTCAACCCATACATCGGCCCCACATTCGCGGGTTTTTTATTTTCGAGATCCCGGAAGAGGTCCCCGCTGGGCAGACACTATATATACCTCAGCCTCAAGGATGAGGGAGGTATGATTTTCCCCGCTCATTTTCTCTTACTTTAGATCATTCCGATCAAAACACTTACTGACTTAAGCATCAGAGAGGTTTCCACCGGAAAAACCCCCGGTGGTCCTTTTTAACGTGTTTTTGTGTAGCAGGTCGGGATTTCTTCAGGCGGATGTGCGGCTTCTTAGTGGTCAGTATTTTTGGGTGAAACAATTGGCGCCGTCTGTGGGATACATGGGGTTAAGGCTTGAGATAATCATGGCATCATATGGGCTTCGGCGGAATTTGGTGGCGGAGTTAGACGGTACGCCAAGCTCTGCTACACGGACGGGCGTGCCAACGACGGCCAGACCAGGCACAGCGTGGCCTCCTCCCAGCGAAGTCACACAAACCGACGGCAGATTGTTGAATGACTCCTTCCTCAGACAACTATCCGACCTCATCGGCAAAGCGGTGGAGGTGGCCGTGGATAGAGAGTTCGCCGAATTTTCAACACCTCCTCCAAAATTAGTTCTTCCGCCGGAGATGGAACCACCGTGAGCAACCCAGCGCACGGTCAGAACCCCCCTTCCAGAAGAGGAGGAGAGTTTCTCTGCCTCCGAAAGTGAAATATCGAGCAAAACCAACCCAGACCTCACTGAGCAAATGCAAAACTTGCAGAAAGAGGCCAGGGAGTTTAAGAGGAAGATGGCGGGTACGGGTGCGGTGCCGGCGCGGAGGGGTGCACCTGTTTACGGAGGTAGTTATGCGTGATGACGTACCGACCTCTTACCGGTCCATGGGTTTTAAATATAATGGGACAACAGATCCATGGGGCCACCTGAGCTGATTTGAGATCGCGGCGACTTTGCACAAATTCTCAAACACGATCATGTGTCAAGTCTTCCTGACGACCTTTACAAAGTTGGCCCAGCTCTGGTTCAGCCAGTTGCCTCCGCGCTCTATAAGAAATTTCAATGAATTCAGCTCGGCATTCCTGCATCAATTCACCAGCGGTCAGAAGTACCAGAAAATGCCAATGGAATTATTAAGCCTGAAACAGAGGGAAAACGAAGATTTACGCACATACATTAAACGATTCGCGGATGCAAAACTCGAAGTGCCATCAGTAATTGAGGAGCTCATGGTAACGCACTAGCCCCGGGGCACATGATAGGGAAATTTTTTCAGTCGCTGGTCGTCAAGCCAGCACTGAAATTCGGAGAACTCTTGGAGCGAGCAGAGAAGTACATTCATCTAGAGGAGACCTTGAGGATCAAAGAAGATGGAGAGAAGAGAAGGGAACGACCTGAGAGGGAGGAAAGAACTCTGACGAAGAAACCCAGAGTTGACCTGGTTGAAGGACGGCCCCGTTTTGACATATACACACCTGTGGCTACATCTCAAGGGGATATTATGCAAGCAGTCGAGCAAAATCCAGATCTCAAATGGCCCAGAACTTATTCCCAGAAGCCAAGGAAGGAATGATCTGACCGATTTTTTCGTTACCATAATGAGTACGGTCATGATACAGATCAGTGCACCCACCTCAAAGATGAGATAGAAAGGCTGGTACAAGCAGGGAATCTCAAGGAGTATGTGCAGATGAGGAGGGAGGAGCCAAGGCCTGACTCTCGTAGGTGAGATTGGCCCTACGGAAATAAGCATGAGCAGGATAATAGACGAATTAGTGGGAGACGGAGTGACCAAGCTCAGATTTTACGAGGTGAAACCCTAATGATCACGGGTGGAGAATGGGATGAACATTCTAAGTGGACCCATAACAATTATGTGCGAGAAGCGAAAGCTCTGGCTAAAAGGACACACGAGTTAAGGCAAGTGGCACCGAGTCCGGACATTTGCTTTGGGTCTGAGGATGAGAATTATATTTTGGCTCCACATATGGATGCTCTAGTCATAATATCTACCATCGCTAACTACAATGTCAAGCGGATCTTTGAGGATACGGGAAGTTTAGCGAACATCATGTTTTATGACTGCTTCAGGAAGATGCATTTAGATGTGGAACTGGAGGAGGTCACGACCTCGCTGGTGGGTTTTGCAGGGGGGAGCATTAAAACCTCTGGGCGCGGTAAACCTCCTGGTCACGCTAGGGGAAGAGCCGTTCAGACAGCCAGGACGGTCCAATTCCTGGTGTTGGAGGCGGCTTCTTCCTATAATGTTATGTTAGGAAGGTCATCCCTAAGCAAGTTCCAAGCAGTAATATCGGTCTACAACATGAAGTTGAAATTCCCAGCTCAGGATGGCGTGGGCGAGGTTCGAGGAGACCAGTATACATCGCGCCAGACGTACGTGGAAAGCATTCGACGGCATGAGAAAGAAAGAAAGGCCAAGAGAGCACGAACAGAGGAGAACAAACCTGAGCTGACTCAGAGGGAGGAAAATTTGATGACCGTGGAGGTGGTCCCAGGAGACAGTAGCCGGGTCCTTCGCGTTGGGATGACCCTCAGTCATGAGATATTAGTAGATTTGGTTGCCCTACTGCGAAATTGTGTAGACATTTTTACCTGGTCTCCCCAAGACCTTTTCGGGATAGACCCAGTGGTATCCGAACACCATCTCAACATCAGCCCGATGATAATGCCAGTAAAGCAAAGAAAGCGTAACTTGGGCCTGAAAAGGAAGCTATTATCGAGGCAGAGGTGGATAAACTACTAAAGGCTGGGCATATCCGGGAAATAAAATTCCCAGAGTGGCTCTCTAACGCAGTCCTGGTTCCAAAAACAGAAGAAGACTGGCGGGTGTGCATAGAATTCTGTGTCCTTAAAAAGGCTTGCCCCAAAGATCACTACCCATTGCCGAGGATAGACCAACCGGTCGATTCCACATCGGGTTGTGAGCTCTTGAGTATGATGGATGCCTCGCAGGGGTATCACCAGATTATATTAGCCGAGGATGATCAGAATCGGGTTAGTTTCATAACTCCGAAAAGAACCTATTGCTACGTAGTCATGCCATTCGGGCTTAAGAACGCGGGTGCCATACCAACGATTGGTAGACAAAATGTTTAAAGGCCAGCTCAGGCGAAACATGGAAGTCTATGTGGAAGATATGTTGGTCAAGAGCGTCAAAGCGACCTCACATGTGGATGACTTGAGGGAAACCTTTGATACCCTGAGGAAATACAAAATGAAACTCAATCCAAAAAATTGTATGTTTGGGCTAAGGGCTAGAAAATTCCTGGGCTACATGGTCACAGAAAAGGGGGTAGAAGCAAATCCAGAGAAGGTCAAGGCTATCATGGACATGCCGCCTCCGAAAAATGTTAAGGAAATGCAATGCTTAGCTGGACGAATAGCAGCTCTGAGCAGGTTTGTCTCACGCTCGGCCGAAAAAAGTCTGCCATTTTTTCAGGCTTTAGGGAAAAGGGCTCTGTTCCAGTGGGACGAAAAATGCCAGGACGCATTTCAAAAGTTGAAGGAGTATCTGGTCGGAATGTCATTGCTTACCAAACCTGTCCAGGGGGAGCCCGAATGACTGTACCGAGGAATTCTACCGTACTCCCCAAGGCAATCCTATAAAGAGGAAGAAAAGAACCTTCGAAACTCCCTAAATCATAAGGGTTTGAAACAGAGCTGCTGTAGTTATAAAATTATCATGAACTTTTTGGATATATAATCCAAGTCGAGAGTAGAGTTACGGGAATAGCCGTCTGATGGAAAATGACTTTCATGTTCGGTTCAGAGAGCACTTTTTTCGTTGAGAATTCCTCGTTCCCTTTCGTGTGAATTCCCCAGCGGCGAATTCAAAACTTGTGGGGCCCTATCTATTCCATCTCTCGAGAAGAACCGGTGTAAACGAGAAGCTTTCGACGATTACTTTTACAGGAGCGATGACGTCATTCCTTGGATATTCTGCGTGAGGGCACGTGCCTTCATTCTTGTCGACAATTGTGGGAACATCGAACTTTGAGGAAACATGGGCCGAATCATGCAGGTAAGCTTTTCCTAAGTGGTGGATATTTTGTTTAGGCTTTTAGTCATATGACTTTTTATTCCATCCGAATCTCCAGACTCATATCCGGGTACGATCATAGCTTCATTCATTCGTTGCTGTTTGAAAGAGAGTAAAACAACCCGAAATCCCAGGAGCAAAAAGGAATCTCTTTGCCTTTCTGGTGCCATAGAGCAACCCCTATTTTCTGTCTGACTGTACTGTATTTATCAGTGGGAAAGCAAGCTGTTAGCAAGGTCCTAATCAGGGAGGAAGAAAAGGTACATAGGCCAGTATACTATTGGAGCAGGGTCTTGCATGATGCTGAGCTGCGATACGTAGAATTGGAGCGAGCCATGCTGGCTCTGGTCGGGACAGCTCGCAATCTCTGCCCTTATTTCCTCTCCCAAAGTGTTGTGGTCAGGACTAACTTGCCTTTGAAAGCATTCATGGATAAACCGGAGGCCTCAGGACGTCTAGTGAAGTGGATAATCGAGCTCAGTGAGTTTGACATCAATTTTGAGGAGCGAATAGAAATTAAAGCTCAGGCGTTGGTGGACTTCTTGCAAGAAATGACTAGCCCTTCCGAAGAGGCAAAGGAATAAACGATCTACACCGATGGTTCTGTTAGCAACCTCGGCTGTGGCGCAAGGGTAGTATTGATAGACCCGGAAGGAGTCACTACAGAGTATGCGGTGCGCATGAATTATCCCCTCCCCAATAATGCTATAGAGTATGAGGCCCTATTGAGAGGAGTCCGGATGGCAAGAGACTTGGGGGCCGATCGGGTATGTGCACAGGTGGACTCGCAGCTAATATGTAAGCAAATAAAAAGGGAATTCAAAATTAGAGAAGAGCACCTGCAGAGATATTTGACTCAATTTCGTGAGTTGGCCAGTGGCATGAGCTCTTTAACAATCCATCAAATCCCCAGGGATGAAAATGGCCGAGCTGATTACTTAGCCAAGGTAGCCAGTTCAGCAATGGACTGTCAGGAAAAAGTAATCACTCTACTAATGGCATACCAGGAGTTTAGGGAAGAAGAGGTGCATGTCTTAGAAGAGGGTGAGAAGGATTGGCGCTCTCCTATTAAAGAGTACTTGGAGAAAGGAGAGTTGCCGGGTGATAAAGAAGAGGCCAATAAGCTACGAATCAGGTCAGCCAGATTTTGCACCATAAGGGGAGAGCTATTCAGGAGGGGATTTGGACAGACTCTCTTGCGATGCATAAGACAACGAGAAGGTACACACCTTCTTAGAGTAAAAAAGAAGGCTAGTGCGGCAATCACATGGGGGCAAGGACCCTGGCAAATAAGATAATGAGAGCTGGCTACTTTTGGCCGTTATTATGGAAAGAGGCTGAGGACTTTGTTAAAAAGTGCGGAAAATGACAAAAGGATGTCCCCCTTAACTCATCGGCCAACAGAAGATCTCATGACGATGAGCTCTCCCTGCCCATTCACGAAATGGGGGATAGACCTGGTCGGACCGTTTCCCACGGTTCCAGCCCAGAAGAAATTCCTAATTGTGGCTATTGATTACTTCAGCAAATGGGTAGAGGCTGAGGCTCTGGCAAAAATTACCAAGGACGAGGTAATGGGTTTCATTTGGAAAAACATTATATGCCGGTTCGGCATTCCAAGGGTCATAGTCTCAGATAACGGTACCCAATTCGTGGGGGCCAAAATTAGAGCTTGGTGTGACAAATGAAAATTGACAACACTTCACCTCTGTCTACCACCCGCAAGCAAATGGTCAGGTTGAAGTAACCAACCGCATTCTCGTACAGGGAATCAAAACACCCTTCGATAAGTCGGAAGGTAAATGGGTGGAAGAGCTAGGTTCGATCCTCTGGGCTTACCGTACTAATCCTAGAGAAAGCACGGGCGATACCCCCGTTAGCCTAGTGTATGGCATGGATGCCATTATCCCTGCGGAAGTCAGCCTTGAAAACCACCGAATACAAAATTTTGACGAGAGTCAAAATATCGCATTAGTACAAGACGTGCTGGATTTAATCGAAGAAATAAGAGATCAGGCGGCAATTAGGATGGAGCACATATGGGGGCGGATTCGGGCAACGTATAACAAAACAGTTCGGAGGTGATATTTCCAAGTAGGAGACCTGGTCCTACGAAAGGCTGACCTGGGACAAACCAAGGGAAAGTTGGATGCCACATGGCAAAGACCCTTCCGAGTCACAAGGGTCTTGGCAGGCGGAGCTTATAAGCTAGAACAGGTGGATGGGGCTGAGATATCCAGGGCTTGGAATATATCAAATTTACGAAAATTCTATGTGTAAGAATTATTTTGCAAAATTTATTTAATGATAATTTGGCTTTATTCTTATTACGAACCAACCCATTGACATCTTAGAAGCCAGGATTGGATAAGGGCGGATGCCCAAATTTTCTTGACCTGATTGTCAGTGAAGCCAGGATTGGCTAAGGGCGGATGCCCCAATTTTTCTGACCTGATTTTCAGTGAAGCCAGGATTGGCTAAGAGCGGATGCCCCAATTTTTTTGACCTGATTGTCAGTGAAGCCAGGATTGGCTAAGGGCGGATGCCCCAATTTTCCTGACCTGATTGTCAGTGAAGCCAAGGATTGACTAAGGGCGGATGCCCCAATTTTCCTGACCTGATTGTCAGTGAATCCAGGATTGGCTAAGGGCGGATGCCCCAATTTTCCTGATCTGATTGTCAGTGAAGCCAGGATTGGCTAGTGCGGATGCCCCAATTTTCCTGACCTGATTGTCAGTGAAGCCAGGATTGGCTAAGGGCGAATGCCCCAGTTTTCCTGAACTAATTGTCAGTACAGCCGAGACTGGCTAAAGTCTACCTTGAGGAGCCTAGTTTAACTATCAACAATGGTATGTTGCCCAGAAAAGTTCAGCCAATAAAAAACAAGGCCAGAATTGCATTAATCGAAAAACTTACGCAACTTTTTATAGTAAAAACTGGCGAGTTTAATTGAAAGTACGAAAAAAAGAAGAAGGAATACTCATGAAAACAGCAGAAATCTGGGAAATACATCAAGAACAGAAATTAAAATCATCCATGGGAGGAAGAATCCCTCTTGTCAGAAGCCAGAATCCGACGAATACGCCACAGCTCGCGCTTAGTTTCATGGAGGCGCTGACGATACCTATCTGCTCGCCCGGAAATAGCATGAGCCTCGCTAGCGGCAGTGGTCAGCCGTCATACTGATTCGAATAGATCGGCCTTTTCTTCCTCCAGATAGCAGTTGAGTTGGCGAAGCTCAGCCCATTCATGTTTGTAATAACGTTTTTTTTGCCTCTTCCTGTCCAAAAGTCGGCACACCTGGGAAAGTTTCTCCTGGAGAATAGAGAGCTTATCAGAAAGTTTGAAATTCTCAGCGAAAAGCGAGAGGTTTTTCCTTTTTACAACATCAATTTCTACAAGTAAGGAAGAAGACAAAGCCATAATAAAATGCAGAAAGGAAGGAGCACGTATATATAAAGGATGCGGGCACGTGATGCATAACGAAATAGTACTAGGGTTTCCTTAAAACCAGAAAACCCTGAATTTACAAAATGACAAATTATTCAGGAGCAAATAAAAGTTGTTTCAAAAAACATACAGGCCAGCCACACAGGCAACAGAATCCATCTAATCTACATTATCATAGTCCTCGGTATTCAGCTCTTCCCTAACTTGCTCGCTTGCTCTGGCGCCCTCTTCAAAGTCCCGCTCAAACTGAGTACTCCCTGGAAGTCCACCCAGGTTAGCATACGTCGCTGCCAAGGCCAGGGTCAGCGACTGTTCAGGGGGGGGGGGGGGAGAGGAGTCAAGGAAGAGCTGGCGGATGTGAGCGGTGAACTCTGACATAGGAGAAGCTGGTAGGCTCTGGAGGAGTCAGGTGGTTGAATGGAATGGTAGGGTTCTCCGTTGACCACTTCTCCTGAGCGTCTAGGCCAAAATTGTAATAGACCTGGGCCTCAGGAAGAAGGATGTCGTAAAGCTCCATGGAGCCCAGAAGGGCTTTTAGGGTCACCTCCCTGGTCATTTGAATGAGCCTCTGCCCCTCCTCTAAGCTCAAGAAGTCGGCACGCCCCTGAGCTTCACCTTCAGCCCGGCCGGTAATTCGGGCCTCCGCAGCCAGCTCCTTTCCCAATGCTGCCTGCCTGGTCGCCTCAGCTCGAGCATGCAGAACTTGCTCCTGGGATTGCTGCAGCTCCACCCACGCCACCTTCAGCTCGGCTTGAGCCTCCTTCAAGCCCGTCTGAGCTTCCTTCAGCTCAGAATTCCTTTCCTTCAGACGAGTCATTAACCTCTGCTCTCTCTCTCTTTCAGAACTGCGTGCTCCTTGGCGAGATTGGCATTCATCAAGGATCCCTCAGCTCGGGCTATCAGAACCACCCTATTGACCGAAGCCTACAAAAGAAAAAGGGTCGAGGTAACGATAATGAGTAAGAGGGATGATAATGAGTAAGAGGAAAAAGGATCAGGGGCTAACCCTGGCCTCATCCAGGCAGTAAGACTCAATCAGCTCTGAGTCGGTCATTTTGTCCAAGACCCGCCTGTCAGAAAAAGGACACTGGCCCTTGATGAACTTAGCAGCCACGGTCCCAGAACATTCTAGGACAGATGACCCTTGAAAGAAGCTTTGGTTGGACGTAGATATCCTAGCCCCCGTCGGGGAAGATTCCTTGCCAGAGCGGGCTCTCTTCCGAGTGACCAACCTTGGCTCGCCCTCGGAGTCAGAATGGGAAGCCAGATCTACTGTCTGGACGTGCACCCTCTCTGAAGGGATAGCTCTCTCCTGTCTAGCAGAACTGATAGGCTCGATTGTCACCCCATGTTTGGGGGGGGATACAGGCTCCCCGACATTAGTAGCTCTGCAAGAATCACCAAGAGGACTCTTTCCCGTGCCAGAGGTAGCTCCCTGAAGAAGAGCGGCCATCTTCTTTTGCATCATCGTTGCTGCAAGGAAAGAGCAAAGAGGTCAGGCAGATGATAAACAAGGATAAAACATATTACCAGATCTTGTAAACATTAAGAGAAGGGATGGAGGTGTTCCCGTTTCAGGGTTATACCGATCTCGTCGGGCAAGGGGCCATTCCCTTGTTGGGAATCTAAGAAACTCAAGATCTTGGCGGAGAGATGCTTGGTTAGATGGAAAACATTTTGATTTAGGGCATGGATGGTCCTTTCCAAATGGGCAGGGCGTTCAACTCTGGATAATGAGGATTGAGGAGGGAGTGTGTTAATGCTCGAAGGGGAAAAGCCCCAATCCCTTGAATAGCGGACAAAGAATAATTTCTTATGTCAGGCCTTGTTGGAGGAGGGCTTCCCTATTAAGAAACGGACGCCAACCCAAGCTGCTAAATAGAAAAAGGCAGAGGATGAACTCTTCGCCTGAAAAAGAGAAAAGAATAGTTGGGTGGTAGGAATAATTCCTTAAATTTTGGCGGCCAGGTGGAATCCTATCATTATCTTGAAGGCATTTGGCACAAACTGATGTACCGGAATTCGATACATTCGGGAGAGAGCCAAGATGAATGGATGGACCGGAAGGCTCAATCCTGCTTGGAATTGATCGATAAAGAAGGTTAGATGATTTGGAGGAGGTTGAGATGCCCGTTCAACAAGTGCAGGGTTGGTAAAGGAGAAATCGTCCGAAATTGGAAACCGGGACCGGATTTCCCTAAGGGTACGGTCGCTGACGGTAGGCGACGATATGTTATCAGCCCCGCCACCGGGAGGCGGCGAAGGCTGCCGACCACCGCGTGCGGAGGCTGAGGAGGTTGAGGAAGAAGATAAACTGAAGGAAGAAAAGGGAGTAGGTGATGCCGGAGTAGACATAGCTAAAAATCGAGAAAGAAAGGGAGTAAAGAAGTACCTAGTTTTTCTAGGATAAGGAGGTCCTAGCCGGAGAAGGAAAGCTTGGGATTCTCGGGGAAGGACAAACGCTCGAGAAAGGATAATAAGGTTGGAAAATGAACCGTGAAAGTATAATGAAAGGGAAAATTTTTGAATATGATTATTGGAAAAGGTAAAAAGGTTTGATGGGATTCACGCATTTTATGCGTGTCAGAGGTGTTGTACCCGAAAAGGCATCTCACAGATCTCAACCGTCAAAAGAGGAATATTAGACGCCACAGATCATCCTTGAGTATATGACCTGATTTGAAAGGCGAATTTAGCAGGATCCGTGCGCAGCAGCGAAGGATTTGAAGAGACGTGTTGGGAACCCCAACCGCCTATGACGAAACCCTAGATTTCAAAGGTCATCCCAACCACTTGAGGGGGGGACTGGTTGGTCCGACCTGAATATGCCGGACCTGAGAAAGGCCCTGATTGGGATGACCTGAACTGTCGGCCTAAGTTGGTAGATGCGGACCACATGGCTTGATCAGGGAATGGTTGGTGCGAGCTAAAATACGTGGCAGGAGGAGAGTAGGATTGAAGAGCACGACCTGACCAGGACGGTCCTGGCCTTAGTTAAGACCCTGGTAAAAGGATTTAAGAAAGTCAGGACAGGGCAGAGGAGAACCCTGTGGGGTAGAGCTGACCTGTGCACTGGAAAGAAGCTTCCAGGTTAGGTCAACTCATATAACGGCCCCAGATTCGAGGGTTTTCTGTTTCCGAGATTCCGGAGAAGGGCCCCAGGGGGCAGAGCTGACCTGTGCACTCGAAAGAAGCTTTTAGGTCAGGTCAACCCATATAACGGTCCCTGATTCGCGGGTTTTCTGTTTTCGAGATCCCGGAAGAGGTCCCCGCTGGGCAGACACTATATATACCTCAGCCTCAAGGCTAAGGGAGGTATGATTTTCCCCGCTCATTTTCTCTTACTTTAGATCATTCCGATCAAAAACGCTTACTGACTTAAGTATCGGAGAGGTTTCCACCGGAAAAACCCCCGGTGGTCCTTTCTAACGTGTTTTTGTGTAGCAGGTCGAGATTTCTTCAGGCGGAGGTGCGGCTTCTTAGTGGTCAGTATTCTTGGGTGAAACAATCATCATACGGATCTTGAACATATCATTACAGTGAAAGTGCACAAAATTTTGGGTGAAAATTCATATATTTTCTCAGAAAAAAAAAGTAATAAGAAATTCATAAATGATATATCATTACATAACCTGGAACATATCATAACATAGATCTTGCACATATCATCAAAAGGTACATATAATATCTTATCACAATTCCAAAACATAAACAAACCGTTATTCAAAATTCTGAAATTAAACTGATGAGTGGTAATAAATCAGAGTATCCTTAAATTTCAAAGTATATCAATCGATGACTAAACTCTAAAATCGAAACCATATAATTATTATATATCGGTTTGTTTTTGTGATGAATCAACAACAATCAATGGTGAAACATCATCAATCGATGATGAAACATCAATTCGTTTATGAATTTAGTAAAGTAAAAAAGGAGAAAAATCAGAAATTAACTCGAGTTTTATGTTATCAAGTAATGTTTTACTTGTTATGAAGGCCGAAAATTATCGGAGAGCGTCGAAAAATTGGAGAAAAATCGCCGGTAAGTGAGATAGAGTTTTTTTGAAGGTCTGAGCGGGAAATGGAGAGAAATTGGAGAAAAATCGTCAAAAAACTGAAAGGTCTGAAGGAGTTGCAGCGTTTTTTTTCTTTTGATGCGCGTGGGAGCGGAAAGTGAAAAGGAGTGCGCGTGGAATTAGGACTCTCTGGAATTGTTACACACGTAGATGCACCTGGGTACATGGTATACTCTCCCTTTTTAATCAACTATTTACTACGTCTCATAAATATAGTACAATTAATTTATTTTTTGGTTTTAAATTATAACATACTTTTCAATTTTTTTTTAATTTTTTTTTTGCATGTGTTCTTATTTAATGCACATTTGTATCAATAATTAATGAAATATTATTATTAAAAGTAAAGACATAATTAGAAAAATATAGGTAAATTTTAACTTATCAATTATACTACTATTTTTCTTAATATTTATAAAATTGAAAATGTGATATGTTTTTGGAGGAGTATAAGAATATTCGCTTCTAAACCTGCAAATATGGGTTATAAATTGTTACTCATCGTCTTTTAATCGTTTGTCCGTCTAAGTCTGTATATACCAAAAATTACAGCAAAAAGGCATAGGATCAAAATTGGCTACGTGCTGCTTCATTATTTCCAATATTAAGAAAAGAAACATATTCTTAGTATATATTTAACCTCAAAGCTTTACGGTATTTCGATATTTACATGTCAATTTAATACGAGGGCAGAGTTAATTCCTGGTTATATGAACACCCAGTAGAGATTGAGTCAAGTGGAGAGTTTGAGAACGAACAAGTGTTACATTCATATTCAAGATCCTCAAAACCCCAAAACTCTTCTTGATCTTCCTCTTTTGGCATCTTCCATTTTTCCTTCTCAATATCTTCTTCCAATAATATTACTCCCAACACCTGTGAAAATTACAAAATTATATATCATCGCTCTTTTCTTATGATTATTATTGAACATTAAAAATCCATAACTTAGTTGGATCAAAAGTTGACGGTGTTTGTTAAGTTAAAAGTGTTTAGTAAACAAATAGTAAAAGTCAACTATTTGTGTGTAAAAGTCCAATCATAAGAGTCGCGAATTTTAAACACCACTTCTCCAACATTTCAATCCTGATTAACTGAACTAGAATCAACTTCATTTGCAAACACGGAGTTGTGATTTTTTTTTTTTTCCCAGCTAATAGCTTAGAATCATTTTTTTTTCTAGTGTCTATACACATAAAAAGGTGTTGGATTTCAATCAGTTGGGGGCAGAAAATATGTAGACCCTGAATTTGGCAGAGCCAAGCCAACAAGGGGACAACTAACAGCTCCTTGGCATAGTTTTCATCTTCAGATTGATAATAAGTAATATATATTAATTCATTATTGTATAAATTTAAAACATTATTGCTTTTGTATGATCTACAGGAAACAAATAAGGTTGTCACCCTGTAAATGAATATTTTCTTGTCTCAATCAAAATGATATTTTAAGATCTAAGAGAAAATCGATTTCGAAAAATAGCGTCGTATTATATAGTTAGCCTCGATACCTTCAATGCTATGGTTTTAGCATGTCATTATCACACAATTATCTCCTAATCACATGAAAGACAGGTAATGATTTCCCTAATAAAGCATAAAGATTATGGTTAGGTAAGGCACAAGCATCAAAAATCTATTTGGAATGGAGTGAGAAATTTAAATAAAACAACCAAAAAAAAAAAAAAAAAAGGTCAAAATCATATATGATTCCTTTTAAATTCATAATAATAATGTTAAAATAATTGATTAGTAGTAGCATATAAATATTATGGTCTGGATGCCATTCGGACAACAAGATGTTTAGTAGTGGTGATATATCTTGGTGTCAATTGCAAAATTGGGTCAACCTTGAATGTTATGTTACCTACAATAACTCTGTTTTCTTGAGAGATTTCTTAATCAATTAAATTAAATTAACGGGCGTGTCAATTGATATCGAAGTCTTTATCATTAAATTAAAATACTTCCATTCAGAAAATGACATGAATTCTCACACTTGCATAAAGATTGCATCATAATTTTATTTTATGGATGACTGAGCCAACTAGGAGTCTAGGAGTTGATTTTTCCAAGTAAACAGTGTCTCAATACAATTATTAATAGGATGATAAAAATGGTGATTAGAAAACTTGTTTTGTCTTGCCCAGCTCAATGTGCTTTTTGTTTCCCATTTTAGGATTAATTACAAAAAGCCTAATTAAAAGAAATAAAATCCCACTTTGAGATATGTATCAAGAGACAATGATTTCATGTATAACCAAAATGAAACATATTTTTGTAAAAAACAATAATTACCTCACTCATAGTCGGGCGCCAAACTGGAGAAGCTCGAATGCACAGTGAGGCCGCAAACGCGAGTCTACTGAGTTGGGTTGCATCATAATCCTCTCCGAGCCTCGGATCAATAACCTCCTTTGTATCTCCATTTTCCAGTATAGGCTTAGCCTATTCGTTATATTGAATGGGCAATTAGTCCACCATATATGCCTAGAATTCGAATGAATCTTAAATTGGTAATAATCGGTATTTACCCAACTATGCAAACTCTGATGAGAACCATCCACAGGTTTCTTTCCAGAGACGAGCTCTAGTAAAAATACACCAAAGGCAAATACGTCCGTTTTTTCATCTACGACGCCGTGCATAAAGTACTCTGGGGCTAAATGCCTACGAAACATTCAACGTTTATGTCAATTTGAATAATAATAATAATAATAATTCAATAATCTTGGGAATAGAAAGAATAATTTTGTACCCAAATGTTCCTTCTATTGGTGCTATTGATTAATGACTCCATTGTGATGGAAGCCATTTTGCTAACCCAAAGTCAGATATCTGAAACAACCAAAGAAGATCAAACGATAAAAAAAAGTTAATTAATATTGTATTAGCCCAATACAATAAASAAAATTAGTAATGCATAACCAAGACTATTTGTTTGAAATTGTACCTGGGGTTCAAAATCTGCAGCCAATAAAATGTTAGAAGCCTTGATATCCCTGTGGATTATTCTTCTTGGGCAACTTTTGTGCAAATAATGCAGGCCCTTAGCAGCTCCAACTGCAATTTTGAATCTTGTTTTCCAGTCCATAGCAGGAAATTTATCTTCAACACCAGAAAATAATTTATTTTTTTTTTAAACCAAGTTTTATTTGAATTATTTTAATGATTCTTAGATAGTGAAATATGCATAATATTATGCTAGAATCCGAGAATCACTTTTGCATACCATGGAGAAGAGAAGCAACAGAGCCCCTTGATGAGAACTGGAAAATGAGATAAAGTCCATTATCCATACAACACCCAAGAAGTGCTGTAACATTTGGATGTGAAACATGTCCTAATGTTCCAATTTCTGTCAGAAATTCTTTTTCTTTTCTCTCATCATTTGTTGTTTTTGTCAATCTTTTCACAGCAATTGCCTGTCCATCTTCAAGAATACCTCTGTAAACCTCTGCATATCCTCCTTTTCCAACCATGTTGTCTGAACCCAAAATAAATATAAATATAAAAATCACACCATGAAATAAGAATATGAGTTTGTTTAAAAGAAAATTCAAGAAAATGAGTGGACCTGAGGAAAAACCATTGGTGGCAGAAAATATTTCTTCATAGGAAAAGCATTTCCAGGTGGGCTTTTGAAATTGCTGCGATGGTTTAGTTTCTTCAGCAAATGGCCTCTCTTTTGGCAGTTCTTCATCAAAACTGTGTCGTTTTAGAGAGAACAGCCTCTTCAGGCTGGCTGTCCTTATGTATCTCATGCCTTTGTGCTTGTCAATTACAGAGTACTTGCAGTGTTTGAGAAGGCTCTACCTTTCTCTCTCTATGACTCTTTCTCTCTCATACACACAAACACAAACACGCACTGAAGGGAAGGGTCAAAATGTGAGTCTACGTCTACGTCTATATATATGGCATGGGATGTGTTTCTTTCCTTTTTCTTTTTCTTATTTTTTTGGCACAAATTTAGGCTCTTATTGTTAATAGTGGCCTAAATTATTAACCAAACACATGTCTTCTTTAGCCAACCTGAAATGATTGGAGTGGTTGGCGAAAACAAGCTCTAAGCAAAATAATGGAAAATGATGAATAATGCGAAATTCCGTGGTTTAAATTAAATGGTAAAAACACTGAGGGATAAGTTGCTAGACTCAGATAATCGGACTTAGGCTTGAGGTTTGCATATAAAAAACAAAATAAAAATAATGGAAAAGGATGAGAGCAAATGAGTGTGATACATTAGACCCATGTACAGGTTGTTTGGAATATGAATTTTCATTACAGGTGCACATTATATGACATATATGCAATGCAGCATTAAATTCTACAGTGGTTGGCCTAATGAAGTTTTATATAGAAGGTGATTGGTGGGTTCGGTTTGGACTTTATAGTTCCATGTGGAGAATTTTGTCTAATGAGTTCAAGTGATTTTAGTAATAGCATTGGGATTTTTCTCAAGTTAGTTGAACCAACAACATTTTTAGCGGACTAATTAAAATTTCATGTCTCAATTGGTCGTCATTTTTCAAATCAAAATGTGTAGTTGGAAAGGGCAAAATAAAAATAAAAATAATTTTTTTTTAGGTTATTTAGGCTTATAATATTCACCCTCAAATGTCTTTATAATTAACAATTTTAATTTCCATCCCTTTACCCTGTCACCACTCGCAACAAATTTCATGTTTTATTAGGTGTTTTATAATATTTTAATAGAGTGATGCTACATGAAGCAATTTGCTACGGAGCAATAGAATTTTAAATAAGGTAAATAATATCTAATGATAATTATAATCTTACTATAATAAATAAACTAAATTATTAATAATAAGAAAATATTTATTTTCTATCCATATCCAACAATATATTTCTTTAAATATTGTATGATATGTATGGTAATATTATAATGTCTAAATATTTATTTAATAAATCTAAAATATAAAATAACAAGTATTATTGATTTTTTTATTTGTTTCAAACGCTAATTATAAATATTGACCATTTCATTATAATTTTATTTAGGGCAACACTCTTATGAGGCCGGACTAACGGATCATCCGTTAGGCCAAAATTTCATATCAATACATTATAATGCAAAAATCAATACATTATAATTAAAATAAATATATCATAGTACAAATATATCACAGTACAAAAACTAATACATCATAACACGGGTCAGATATTTATGAAAAATCGATACTTTACAGTATAAAAACCAATACATTATACAAAAACCAATACATTATAGTATCGGGTCAGATGGCCTAACGGGTCATAACCCGTTAATCTGGCTTAACACAAGTGTTTGCTTTTTATTTAATGAATCAAAAAATCAAAAAGTTTATAAATAAATAGATATAAAATTAAGAAGTCAGTTAAATAAAAAATGTTTTTTAATTATAAATAATTATTCAATATGTTTTAAAATAAAAAATACCCTAAAACATAGAAGATTTTATAATATAATATAAAATATTTGAAAATCAAATAAAAATAAAATCGATTATAATAAAATTGGTAGAGGATTATGTGAATGTGTCTTTAAGTGTCAAATACATAAAAATACATCATTTAAAAAATTCCGTCAGAATCATGAAATTGGGTATACTAGTTAAAATTGAGAATACAATACAATGGATTTTAAAAATCACACAATATTCATTAATAATTATTTAGTCAATAAATTAAAAAATTCTATTAAACTATTGTATTAGATGATATATAATTTATTTTTGTTATTCCCTCATATAGTTTAGATTATATTTTTTATATTACATAAGTGTATATAAGTAATTATATTTTTATTAACTCATAATTTACTGGTGATAATAATTTATTTTATATCAAACTTATTAAATCGTTATTTAGAATTTATATTTATGTAACTATTATGCGCACACACACACACACTAAATTGAACCTAATTGCTTTTATATTATTATATGTTGAGTTTATGACAAGAACAGTTAATAAAAAAAATAAACTACTAATATTTATATATTTAATAAATGTTATATTCTTAACACTGAATATATTATATAAGGTTATTATATAGCAGGATAATCTTCTTATATAGTTGAATATAATATAATTTCACTAAAAATTATGTTACATCCAAAGTTATTTCAATATTAATAAAGTTATTGTGCCATTCATCCGTAGTTTTATTTTCTTTTAACCATGTGTGCTCGAAATTTACAATAACAAGAGCAATTTGTAATTATATTTGTGCAAATTGATGAACACAAATATATTAATAGAGTATTGATTCACAAATTCTTAATATGTTATTAAATTATTACCCAAAGCAATTCATGTAATTTTTTAAAAAATGTGAAAATAACCAACTAAAATCACAGACTATTTAATAAATAGATTAAAATCAACCTCTATTTGTTAATTCTGTTGACATCTTGTTGAGGTGTCAACTTCTTATGAATTCAAATTACAAGTGTCATTTTCTTATTTACTAAAAAATTGATGTGTCAAACTCACAACATTTCACATTAAATCCTCCTTTTTTATGTATTTTTGCATAGGACATAAAATAGTATATTTTTTTTCCATAAATTATTTTATTTCTTTTATTCGTCCTTCTGCTTCTCTTTTTCCAATTTGAACCGAGGGTTGGGCGAGAGGAAAATTCCCCAGACATGCATATCACCCAGATTCGTCCGTTTGCTGCTCTGTTGCTTTTGAATATTACAAATCCCCCAGACCTGCATATCACCCAGATTGAAAGAAGATTCCCCCAGATCCAACGAAAATTCCCTCCGATTAAACGAAAATTCCGAATCGATGATGTTGCTACCAACTTTTTTTTAAGTTGTGATTTTTCCTGTTAATCACTTCATGGTTAGATTCTCGATTCATCTGTTCACAGTTTTCTTTCGTTTTTTTCGAAATATACTCATGTTGCAATTCAGATCTGTTGAAATGCGGCCCAGATGTGGTGATTTGTAACGAAATCATGTATTTTTTTCGGTAGTTATTTCAATATTTTGCAATCGGGAATTCTTCGTTGATCTAATTTAATTTTATTTATTTCAAAAACCATATTTATGTTTTTCTTCTCCTCGCGAAGAACTCATCAACCCGAATCAATTGTTTTCTCTATATAATTATAGATCTTGGTCGTTTTATATTCTTTGAAGCGCATGGGTTGAGATCGAAAATCATGAAAGTTGTGTGAGGTATTTTTTCTCTGTGTTCATTTGTTTTGATATGTTTTGATATGTTATGCGGATTGATGTTGGATTTTTTTTTATGTAGGTTTTTGGAAAAAATCGCTTTTCGTAATTTTTGGATCTTTTCTTACAAAATTTATTCATATTTATGTTTTAAGTTTCTAATTAAGGTAAAAAACAGATCTATAAGGCGGAGCTTTGGAAACATATTTGCCTTTTATGTTCGTGATTTTTACAGATCCATAAATGTAGGGATTGAGATTTGGAAACATATTTATGCTTTTCGTAATTTTTAATAGGATGTATTATCTGCCTTGAACTTTTTTTAATCTAATTTATTTTTTTAATCTTGAAGATTCTCCAAAGCATTTGCAGATCTCTTTCCGAGGGTCGATATATATATATATTGGTCTGTATTAGTATATGGATTTGATTTTTCCTGGATAAAGAAAAGTGGTCAAATGATGATTTCGGATTAGAATATCTGATGACGGTCGTCTGAGGTTCGCATCACTGCTACGGTTGATGTTTAATAATCCTATTTTTTTATGGATTGCTACCTCTGTTTTTTATTTTTTTATTCTTTAATTTTTAAAATTCTAGACTTTTGATTTTGAGGTTTATCCTGGGAGTTTCGTTCATGAGTTTTATTTTTAAATAAAATATATAGGCACTGTGAGTAGATATATTTTTTGAGATCAGCCTAATTAAGTCCGATCCTTGATATTCTAAAGTCCTCTCCGTTTTGAGTGCAAAGAATACTTTACACAATAAATAATTATTTTATTTGGTGATTCGAATGGACCTTGAATATTGAAACAAAAATGAAAAGAAGTTTTTTTACAGTAAAGGAAAATCCGTGTATCTATTATTCTGAATCCACCTGAAATTTCTTGAAGTCAATAATCCTCGATTTGTATGTTTTTGGATGAATTTTGAAGATCCGATCTATATTTTGTTCCGATTATTAATATAATCAATCTGATCCAAATTTGTATATTTGTTAATTTGGTCAATGGTTCAACTAATCGTGATTGTCATTTTTTTAAGTTTGGTGATCCTGAATTCACGAATGGTAGTTAGAATTTTTCTAAAACTAAATGCTTTATCTGGAATTTTAAAAATGTTAATATTGTGTATTTATGGTGATTGGTGTATTATGTGACAAGAATAAATCATATATCCATCCAAAAGATTAATCATTTAATGGTAATGAAACAAAATAAGTCAATCATAAATTGCATAAAAAATCCTTAACGAAATAAGTCAATCCTTAATGGTAATGATTAATTCTTTATAATATATTTACGTCCCTATGTACTCACTTAAACATTAGGCTAATTAACAAAGAAACTAATTTATACAAAATCTATTTATTCATGAATCCGAATTTACCGATTTTACATAATATATTTTTTCTGCAACTTATCTATTTCTTTTTAGATAATATTGTTGTATTCTTTTCCTTTTGACCCCTAACTAAAGTTTGGGCCAGAAAATATTTTATTGCCAGATTATATGTATTATATGTGTTAATTATACTTGCGGCCTATTATATAGGATAATAGATTTTATTAGGAAATGTATTTGCGGCCTATCACATAGGATTATAGGAAATATTTTATATTTGCGGCCTATTATATAGGATAATAGATTTTATTAGAGAATGTATTTGCGTCCTATTATATAGGATAATAAACTTTATTAGAAAATGTGTATTTGCGCCTATTTTATAGGATTTAAGGTCTCAGAGAAATCGAAAATTAATGATATTATGAAATTAAATTTATATGACAAACACTTGTGTTAGTCCAAATTAACGGATGTTAGGCCATCTGACCCGATACTATAATGTATTAGTTTTTGTACTGTGATGTATTGGTTTTTGTATTATAACGTATTAGTTTTTCATAAATCTCTAACCCGTGCTATGATGTATTGGTTTTTATACTATGATGTATTGGTTTTTATACTATGATGTATTGGTTTTTGCTCTATAATATATTGATATGAAATTCTTTCATAACGGATGATCCGTTAGTCCGTCTTAACAAGAGTGTTGCCAAATTTATATTTTATGATTTTATTAGGAAATGTGCCAATCATTTGTGGCCTATTATATAGGATTTAAGGTTCGAGAGAAATTGAATATTAGTGATATTATGAAATTAATTTTATATCGTGAGTTCTGTGTTGGAATTGCTATCTGTGTTGGGATTGCTATTTTTTCGGTGTCAATGTTTTACAAAGGTAACACCTTTGTTTTTATATTTTTTCATAATTAAAATAAAATTTGTCTGTTCAAGGCTATTTTGTCAGCGGTGTGTTTCTTAGTGACATGGTCTAATTTAATTACAATTTTACGATGGAATAATATAACATAACTATGTAAATATGATGTATTATATAAACCATGAAACTATTATTTAGTTGTGATTTATTTGATTGGATGACTACTAATTCATCCATTAAAATATATATTTTTAAAGAAAAATAATTAACTCTTTATTTGTAATCTATTTTGACTAAATGTTAATTGATACGTTAGAATTTGCTTAAGAATGTGTATGTGATTTAAAAACAACATTAATTTTTTAATGGTATTTTTGGTTTATTTAATATTTCATACTATTATCTAGCATGCGATCTAATATTTATTGTTTATATTTTAATATTGAAATTAGATTAATTATTTATTTTCCAATCTGAACAGATAATTTTCTTTTTCTTGATCGTGAAATCCTTCTTAAGCCTTAATATAAATAAAATTTTAATATTAGTTATTTTTTTATGATCTAATTATTGTAAGTCCAAAGCCTCAACTCTAAATAGTGAGTAATAGAACTAACCAGGTCACATCAATCTTTTTGATTTCAAACATTTACTTGAATCATTTCAAGTTGATCTTAAAATGTCATTTTTACATTTGGTTTAAGATTTGTATGTAAACAAAGGCATATTTGTGATAGAAAACTAATATACAAATTACTATTAATTTTTTTTAATTTTATTATTTAAAAAATTATTCTATAATTCTTTGAGGGAAATAAATAAATTATCAAATTATACAGTTATTAAAAAATCACTTCCAATAGAAATAAATAAACTATTATATTACAATATTAGCAATAGAGAAATTTCGATTAAAAAAAATTATTATGTCAAACAATCTGATATTTGAGCATATCTATCAAGTATTGCTCATTTTGAAAATTATTATTTTTGAAAATTTTATTATGAAAAATATGTTACATTCAACAATAATTTCTTATGTATTAGATGTCATGAAAATGGTGGTGTGCAATTCATAATTACTCGTTATTAAGTTTTATCGTTTGATAAAATTTAAAATATTGTGATGTTTAATTTAAAAAATATTATATACCCCGTATTTTGCACAAACAAAATAATAAATTTCACGACGTATATTGAATTTTCTAATATAGTAATTCAAAATATTATTCCTCTAAATAAAAATCAAAGTAATTATCTCATACGTATTTAAAAATATTATCAAGGATGACAACACTGCATATAGATAGAAAAAGTTATCATAGTTAAATGAATATTTATAATATTTGATATTTATGTATGACAATGTTCATTGAATATATATTACATTTGTATCTAATAAATAAATATATATATATTTTTTATTATTTAACTTTTTTCATTATATATCTGCTTCACAATATGAGTTCAAATATTTATCTCTAATTAATTAACATGAATGTGATTTCTGTAATTATTAATTTACTTTCAACCAAAATTTAGTTAATCTATTTGTGTTGAATAGGTTCTTGAGGAGATAGAAGATTGGTAACAATAATGAAGGTGATGGGAGAGTGAAGAAGACGATGAAAAGGCTGTCAAACCATTTTAAACTGATTAAATTGATATGCCGATTGTTTGATTTTGAAAATCATATATTTGGAGTCTTTATAATATGTGAGTATTTTAGGTGGATTGTGCAAAATAATTTTATTTTAATTTATTTTATTATGTTGCAATGTACGACCGATAGTAAAATATTGAAATAATTCGTTTAAAATTCACAAGTTCGATTTTCATGTGTGTATATTATTAGTATACATATTCTTTTTTAGGAGTCAATTGTGTATTTTCATGTCCTTAAAAATATATTTGAAGTACTTCTAAAACTTGATTTGAATGAAAGTCTTTGAGATTAGTGTAAAAAAATTTGGTAACAAAGCGAGACTGATTATAAGAAGAGGTCGTAACATATAAAGATTTGATCTTTTAAACATCTTATATTTATATCAAATATTTTTTTTTTTGGTATAAATAATTTACTTTTTGAACTTAATAATTTTTTTGATAGTTTTTACGTTTTTATGTCATTTTGCTGATATGCCCGCGTAAAACGCGGGTATTCAAAATAGTATGATTAAATTATGCTTAGATTCGATTTTTGCCCCTAAGGCGTTAAAGCTGACTAGCCTAGCGTGACATTTGACCGATGCCTTTTTTCCTATTTATTTGGACAAAAATATCTTGACATAGATCGTTAATAATGAGAAATAAACTGTGATATTTTATATATTTTCAATAAAATCTAAATTAAAAATAATAATTTTAACGCTAGATATTAAAATAAATTAATGTTTTATAGTATTTATGGGAAACTTTTAGTAGAAGTTAACAATCAATTTCAAAGTAAAATTAATATTAAATGATCTTAATGTTTTAAATGATTTAATTAAGTTGCAAACATAATATAAGTTCAAATCCAGATTATACATTTTCTCAACAATATTAATAAAAGTATCTTTAAGAAAAGAAAGAAACGAAACTCAACAATATTAATGAAAATGTCTATCAATAAAATAAACAAAGAAAAAAGAAAAGAAATTTAAATTAGGAGAAAATCTATTGTTTGAGTAATTTTATATATTTTTAATTGTTTCATTTAATTTTCTGTTCTATAATAAAAAGTTATATTTGATTTCTATCCATAATAATTACAAATAAGTAAATATAAAATTAAGAAAGTGATTAACTTACCTAAAATTAATTCATTGCTATGGAGCAAATTGCTGCGTGTAGATTTATTGATTTTAATAGACCGTATGATTATCGTGTTATAAGAAAATTCCACTATTGTGTACGTGACATTAATGAAATATGATACCTTAACTTAGAGTACTAATTATTGTTGCGCCATTTACTCATATTACTTATGATCAGGGGCGGATCTACGCTATCCCGTGAGGGGGCCACGCCCCCCCCAAAGAAAATTCAAAAAATAAAATAAAATACTATATAGGATTTTATTTATTTATGTTGTGTTATATATTAAATAGTTTCTTTCATGTATAATTAATTATGTTGGTGTGGTGGTTTGAGAACTAACATTGATCCATTAAAGTTATAGGTTCAACCCCCTTTACTCTCTTTTTTCCTCCCTCTTTCTTCTGCTTTCCTCTTTTTTTTTCCTCTTGTTTTTACCCTCTTTTTTCTTTTATTTTATATTTATTTTCATTTTCTTCTTTCTATTCAATTTTTGTTTCT
>BMAC01000392.1:862765-890587 GCA_014905375.1 Phtheirospermum japonicum | reverse complement strand
GTGCTACATCTTAAATAAGCTAATATGCACAAAAAAAATGTTATTTAGTTGATGTTGTTAACCAGTGTTGTTAACATTGATTAACAACATCACAAATCTGGTCCTTATTTTTGAAACCATAGACCTTCTAATTATAACATACTGGATTTCATAATTTACGACAAAGTTAATCTTTTAATTGGGTGACGAACCTACGATGTGGTGATGGTGGCCATATTGTTGCCTAGCGGCCGGCGCATGTGTTGTCGTTAGTGGTGACGTTTCAGGGTGGGGGCGGGATGCTCTGTTACTTTTATTTTATTTATTTATTGTTTTTTATGATCTGTTTCAGGGAGGGGGCGGTATGCTCTGTTACTTTTATTTTATTTATTTATTGTTTTTTATGATCTGTTATAGTAATTGTTGTGTCTGTTGAGTACGAAACTATAAGTTAGACAAGTTCATTTTATCTGACAGTGTGTGATAGTAGCTCGTGTTCGGGTTGTTGTATTAGTATTGGTGAGGGTCAACATTTCTATGTTGATAAATCTATTTTTGGTCTGACAGTGCATAGTGGTAGATCGTACCTGGGTTGTTGTCTTTTGTTCCATTTGTTTGTGACCAGATTGAAGGTGTTGGGGGTGCGGTGGGGTTTTCAGCCATTATCATAGTTGTTGTAGATTCAAGTCATGTCGCCGCTCGTTGACGAGTGGAGTGCTAGTTTTGGTGGTGCACCGTTTTTTCTTTCTTTTTATTAGGATATGTTCTTGATTCCTCGATTTTCCTGTATTCTTGGCCTTTTTAGGGATTGGTACTCTAGCCTATTTAGAAGTTTCTCTTTATTTCCAAAAAGTTGTGGAAATTTTTTAACATTCGGTTGTTTTTCCCTCTAAAGTTAATATAAATTTTCTTACCATTTCGGGAAACAAAAGACTAAATCACACTTTAGAAGAAGTAACCAAATGCACTTGTACGACAAGTGAAGTGTTATAGATTGAGGATTTTTATGAATTTGGAATTAAAATAAAACCCGAATTTTGTTTACCTAAATAACTAGATGGAATTTTCTATTGGGAAGTAGCACTGCACAGTTCAAATTTAATCGTAATCACTTTGAACATAAAAATTCATAATTTATGCTTGAAATTAATATGGTATGTTTACGTGCTCGGCGATCATTTGGGGGTTGTTTGGACTAGGTTTCGTTGGAATTCTGAATCCTGGTATTCAGAATCTTGAGTATTTAGAATTCTGTAAATAGTAAGAATTTGTGTTTGTTATATAATTCAGAACCCTTTACTTTTTACTGTAGATGTCAAATCATGTCTGAAAAGTGGATGATAATGTATTTTTATATTGTATTTGATGTCAAATTTCATCCAATTAATAAAAATTAAAATCATTTATGGAATAGATCACTTCACTTATGATTATATTTTTGACCCCTTTTGTGCGTGTGTTTTGCTTTTGTTAGAGTTCCCGATGTTGGTATAATAAAATCTAGATCAATGAGATTTGGGAATATGTAGCCCCTTATTTAGATTATTGGGGCCATCATCTTTTTAAATTGAGACCTCGCCCGGCTCATGCCGTTCCAGCACCACAGTATACAGGTTTTCTAAATCGAGATTAAGGTATATCAAGGAGAGAATATGTGTTTGGTCGTTAGATTGACGAGAAATTCATGGAAGTGGTTAAAAGCGATGGGGATGTGATAAATCCAAATCGATTGGTTACCAAGAATATGGGGTACTAACCTCGAAATATGAGATCAGCTACCTGAAACAGCTTCTGTATACGTCACAGCGATCTGCTAAGCCCCTTAATATCCTCCTGGCGACCTAGCTGGTCCTGCAAAACAGCACCTTCAAGCGAGTCGGAGTTCAGACCCGCGAAGGCCCTCCGATGCTTAAGTCAAAAGCAAGTTGTAGCTCAAAGAAATATTTAAAGTACAACCAAGACAAAATACGACATGCACATACAACTTTAACCACTTAGAAAATAAAGAGAGGAATGCACCCCTTTTATAGAGATAAGAGAAGTATTCCCCAAGCCAAGGGTTTTCTTCTCCCATCACAATTCCATAAATATCACAATACTACAACCAACTCAGAATTAGAATTCCTCTTATATGCTAAGTTCCCATAAACAATAAATCTCTTACCGTAATAGGCCTGGGCCTATTTATTCTTTCCATATGGTCTGTCAGGACTCCATAAACCACTCGCATTAAGCCCACAGGCTTGATATTTACAAAGCCCATAACCGAGATCAAACACTACACAAAACATAAGAGGTCGCGACCCTATATGAGAACTCATCCTCATACTCCAGGTCGCTACTCTATTAACTAGCTCGCCCACTTCTCCAAAGAAACTATTCAGCTCGCTCACCTCCCGGAAGAACATCCTTTCCAGAAAATGAGGTCGCTTACCACAAATACCCTCATATATCAAATAATATTAGGTATGGACATTTTGGTCCGTATCAGCTAGTCCCCCATGTTCTAGCTGATTGAGGTATGAAATCAGGTAGGACATGTAAAACAAAATCAAAAGAGCACAACCACTAAAAACAACAATAAAGTATAAACACATAAATAAATCACTATTCCACCTTATCAAATCGTATTTCAGAATCACATAGCTCGACAAATCGAACTATAATACCAATTATCCCACTGTAAATTACCAAGTATACCTGTGACCTGCAAAAGTTCAACTCACTGAGCTCGCTTCTTTTAAGATAGCCCGATCATCTCGCTAGGGACGACCTACAAGCCCCAAACCAAGCCCCAAACCGTATATATGACGACTTGAAACCACATAAATTTATCCGCCGACCTGAAATCATATTCGGACTCAATAATTTCAAAAATGCAATCATAAACAGCCTCAAAAGTCAAAACACACCTCTCTTTATCCATCCCATCCCTTTTAAGTTTCATTAAATGCATACTGGTACCGTGTAGGGCACGCGTCGCTCCCCCACTTTCTTGTAGTATAATAAACATAGTGGGCCCAAAATAAATTGCCCAAAGCATTCCTTGAAGCCCTACTCACATTCCCGCTCCTATTTGTCCCATCAACTTTTTACGCCGCCCCACACAAAACCCCCTTTCTCTTCCCTCAGTCATCACTTCACACAATTATAAGCAAAAAGGGACGCCATTTTTCCTCTGCAACAAAGCTCATCACCCAGCAAGTTCTCAAAAATTTGTCAACAGCGCACCACTCTACACCAACCTCCAGTACTTTGAAAATGTATAAGTCCCCAGATCTTTCATCCTTTCAGTAATTTAATTTCACTGTCATAAATGTAATACATCTGCTGAGTTGTTGTGATTTTATATTGTCCCCTTCCCTTGTATTGTTCGATTTATGATGGAATCAGCATCCTCCAACCCCAATTCTCAAAGTTCGAGCCATTTCCCTGAATCAAACCCTACTGAAAACCCGTACATTCTTAAGAGAAGATGAAAACAGATAGATTCTCCCCCTCCCTGGCCTTCGCGACGAGCCATAGTGTGATGTAGATTGGTCAGAATTAGAAGCCCAAACCAGAGCCCACACTGAGGCCCAAGCTCTTATAAATAATATCTCTGAAGATCCTTCCACTGCCCCTCTAGCCCTTACGATCATACCAGAGGGTATTCCTGTAATTAAACAAACGAACCCACAATCTTGCGAACATTTTCTAGAAAACCTAGTGACCGTAGCTCGCGCCGTAAAAGCCACTGACCTACCTTCCTCAACCCTCACAACCAAAGAAACCAAAGACAACTATTGGCTACTCCCCGACCCATAAAAACTAGAAGAATTTAAACCAATCCTCAACCTTCCCAAGACCGCAAAAATGGTCCTGCCTGACCTCCTTCACTTAGACCCCCTGAAACCTCCTCCAGGCCATATTACCTTTTTTGACGCACTACTTAGGGCAGGCCTTAGATTTCCCCCACACTCTTTCTATGTCCAAACCTCTCTCCTGTACAAAATACCCCTCTTACAACTGACCCCCAACTCCATGAAGTATCTAGCGAGCTATGTAATATTATGTAAATATTATAAGACGCAGCAAGACCCAGATTTTTCCCATTTTTGTTTTCAAATAAACTACCAAAGCCATTCCTTATACCTCTCTGATCGTACTGGAAAAGCTCGCTTCTTAGTGAACCCTCCCAATAAAGTGCCCGAGGGGAAGAGAAATTTTATCTTTATACACAACAGCGAGGAATGGCCCTTCCCGACTGAGCTCCAATACCATAATCCAAAATAATCCCCTATTCCTACCCCTAAACACCTTCCTTCTTTATATAATAAATACTCTGACCAGCTCGCGGAATGGAGCAAGCGCCCATTTGATGTGATGCTGCTTACCAACCGATCCGATGTGTTTCGGTATGTAGGCATCGACTCTTACCCAGTCGAACCAGATCTTGCCCTTATCGAGTCCGATTTCGGTAGGTTTTCCAAGTCTTACACTTTTACATCACTCCCCGCCGTTTAAAACTGAATAGTAACACTTTCCTTCTACCACTGCAGTTGCATTTATCAACACCTGTGCCGCATCGCGCGCCGAGACGACCAAGAAACAACCTTCTCCACAGCCCGCAGCTGCCCCAGTGTCTTCTTCAGCCGATGTAGATGAGGCGCTGCATCAGGCCTTCGGGACCAGAAATGAAGATGACGACGTGGAGGAGATTCTGATAATAAAGAGATTTGAAAAGGCGAAGGGGAAACGCCCCCTGAAACTGGCTTCCCGAAGTCCAAGCCCTCCTAGGCCAAAACGTCGACGCCTCCAGAAGACTCATGCTATGACCTCCGCCAGCTCGCCTGACCTGAGCAAAGGACTGGCTCAATGTGATAACGCTAAGGAAATCCAGGTCTTCCTCAAGGAGCGCATAGCCAAACAGGTAGACTTCGAAAAAAAACTCTCTCTCCTTAATACAATTTACAACCGCGAATTCTTATAAGCTGTTATGGTCCAGCTGAGTCCCCTGGTTTTGAAACTTTCTAAGGATTTAATGGCTCGATCAACGGAGAGCGAATCCAAAAGACGTGCAACGAACTGACCGCCCAGACTAAACAGCAAACGCGGCAACTATCGCTAACACAAGGGGAGCTGGATGGTGCGATTAAACTGTTGAAGGCTCGTGAGGAGGAAATAAAAATCTTGAAGAGCCAAGCAAACAGTTTGAAGTATGAGGCAGCTCGCACGGGCAACGAGCTCAAGGACGCAAAGAAAAAGGCTGAGGAGATCAGATTGCAGAATAAGAAGCTTCAAGAACAGGTAGAAACAGCTCGCGAGGAGGGCATATCTGAAGGTCGGCGAACCTTCCTCAAAAGTGCGGTTGGTAGGAAGTTCATCGATGCTTATAGGAAGGAACTCGTAGAGGCATACGAGAAGTCCTCCATCTACTTTGGCACGATGGCTGCTGGTGCTCAGGACTGGCTTTTCAAAGCTGCTGGAATGATCAAAGAGCAGGTCGTAGCGCTGAATATCACCTACGATCCTGACGTCGCAGCCCTCATCAACAAACTAACCCCTTTCAGCAGCTTCAAAGGCGATTGGACACAAACGATTACCGCGAAGTGGTGGTTATCATGCCAGAGCCGAGCCATCCTGTCTACCCAGTTGTCCACCGAGCTAGAAACGCCTCTGGAAGACCTGATTCCCCTGTCTGAACTGAGTGCCACTGAAAATCCGCCAACTTCTGCTTCTGAAAAGACTGTTTGAAACACTTATAACTTGTATAAACAATTTACTTATCCCTGTAAATATTTTTGATTTATTCAGTATCTGCATGACTTATTAATTCTCAGCATGCACAATCCTGCACTTAGAACTTATATAAAAACCATAAACCATATACACAAAAACCTATTTAGCTAACACAGATCCCGAGAGATCACAAGCTTCTAAAAAAAAACTAAACCATAACTTGTAGACACCGCAATCAACCAGCACTCAAAACATATTAACTCGCATAAACAATCATTGATAAGAACATGAGAAAAACAGATAAGTTAGACATCACAACCACTTAATCATAGAAAATCATCAAAATAGTTCTCCCAATCTTTATTTATTATATATCAAGATACTTTTTTTTTCAAAATACATAGATACTATGGGAGAGGTGCCCTCCGGACCAGAGTTACCCTCTCCCCACATCGCCGACCTAAATGAAGCGTCAGCCCACTGAAACAACAATTTTCACTATGGGAGAGGTGCCCTCCGAACCAGAGTTACCCTCTCCCCACGTCGCCGACCTGAAAGAAGCGCCAGCCCACTGAAACAACAACTTTCACTATGGGAGAGGTGCCCTCCGAACAAGAGTTACCCTCTCCCACCCCAAAGACACCACCTCCACCCTCTAGGCATAATACTTCTTCAAATGACACACATTCCAGCTTCTAGGCAAGATTTTTCCACTCGTATCCTCAAGTATATAAGCTCCCCCTTGCAACACTTTTACCACCTTGAATGGCCCCACCCAATTTGGCTCCAAATTTTTAATCGTACACAGCGCATCAGTCCGCCTCCACACTAAATCGTCGACCTGGAAACAACGATACTTGACCCGTTTATTAAAGGTAGCCTGTATCCTTTGTTTATAGTGCTCCACTCGAGCCGCAGCCCTATCCCGTACTTCATCAATCGTTTCAATCGCTCCCCGAGCTAGCCTTTCATTCTCTTCCACATTAAATGTTACCAAACGTTGCGAGCCTCTAACTATCTCTGCTGGAATAACCGCGTCCATACCATATACCAAACTGAAGGGAGACTCTCACATGGAAGTTCGGGGAGTTGTTTGATAAGCCCACAGGACTGATGCGAGCTCCTCTTCCCAAAGCCCACCTATTTTCTCCAATTGTAACTTGAGTCCCTGCACAATTATATGGTTAGTAACCTCCACTTGTCCATTAGTTTGGGGATGCGCCACAGAAGCAAATCCCTGCTTCATCCCCATCTCTTTGCACCACTTTCGAATCTTTCTCCTATTAAACTGGGTCCCATTATCAGACACCAACACTCGCAGCATACCGAACCTGCAAAATATATTGTTAAAAATAAAATCCATCATGTGTTGCTCGCTTATGCCTTTAACAGCTTCGGCTTCCACCCACTTCGTAAAATAATCAATCGCCACCACCAAATGCTCCTTATTGCCTGGGGTCTTCGGAAAAGGACCCACAATATCAATTCCCCACTGCGCAAATGGACACGGCGAGCTCATAACCATCATCTCCTCAGCCGGTATATGAATAACCGGAGCATGCATCTGGCACTTCTTACACATTCTCACGAGCTCGCTAGCTATATTCTTCATTCCTAGCCAAAAGAAACCAACCCGCAATGTTATGCCCACCAACGCATTTCCCTTCACATGATCACCACAATATCCCTCATGTATTTACTTCAACACTTCCAATCATTGTTCCTTAGCCAAACACTTTAGAAAAGGTCCAAAACGTGACCTTTTGTACAATTCTTCGTGTATCACACAAAAGCGAGTTGTTGTCCTAGCCTCCTTTGTTGTCAGTCTCTCTGCGCCCTCCTTTTCTTTGATGAGGACATCCCATATGGGTGTGCGCCAATCATCTTTCACCTCGAGTTCCATAACCTCTTTCCCTTTTTCCACGCTACTATGGCTCAATTCCATCAGTGTGACTTTCCGAGTATCACAAGTCCCTAGTGCTCCCGCTATCCGAGCGAGCTGGTCAGCACGCGTGTTCTCGGCTCGCTGTAAATTCTCCAGTTTAAACTCCTCAAAACGTGATGACTCTTCGCGTAATTTACTCAAATACACCGCCATCCTTCTTCCTTAGCCTCAAAAGAACCATCGAACTGACAGGCTATCAGCTGAGAGTCCGTGTATTCCCAAAACTTTCGTGCTCCCAGATCATTCGCCATTTTGATACCCTTCAACACAGCTTCGTACGGCCTCATTATTGGATGCTTTATACCCCAACTTGATCGTGAACTCCAAATTTCCACCCTCCGGGCTAGTTAACACAATACCCAGCCCTGCTCCCGACACCATAGTCGAACAACTAGTATATAGTGTCCATGCCTTTACCTCCGTGTCCACATCAGTTGGCCGCGCCATTTCTTGAAAAATATTTGCTAACACTTGCGCCTTGATAGCCACCCTTGACTCATAAACCACATCGTATTCGCTCAGCTCTACAGCCCATTTCACCAGTCGTCTAGATACATTCGGGTTACTCAAAACTTGCTTAAGAGCTAAATTAGTTCGCACCTTCACCTTGTGACTTAAAAAATACGGCCTCAATTTCCTTGCTGTACAAATCAACGCGAAACCACCTTTTTCCAACTCAGAATACTTCAACTCAGCTCCCCGTAACATCCTGCTAATATAATAGATAGGCCTTTGTGTGCCCGCCTCTTCTCTGATCAACACAAAACTCACTGCGACCTCTCCCACCGATATGTATAGGAACAGGTCCTCTCCAGGCATTGGCTTAGTCAACAGTGGTATCTCAGCCAAGTACTTCTTTAGCTCCTCAAACGCATACGCAGCTTCTTTCGTCCATGAGCCGAATATTCGTGTTCCTTTCAAAATTAAAACCCAGTTAAACAGTGCGCGTCTAATTTTGAAAAGGTTTTAGTTCGCCCGCAAGAGAACAGGGTCACTTGTAGACTTGGCAAGTTAACTCGAGTCGATCTCTCGAGGAAGTCTAATCGGAAGTTATTTTCGTGTTTGCTTTTACGAACTAGAAAATAATAAAAAGCTAATCTAAACACTCAGACAAAAGGGTTTTGAGAATTGTAATAACTAAACAATGATTTATTCTACGAGCAATTTAAAACTAATCTTGCAAATAGAGCGTCAATCTCTATGCAAGAACTTAACTAATGTTTATAAAAGTTATAACAACGAATTCTAAAACAAAATTGAAAACCTTTTTAAATGATTAATAAAATGGGGGTCTAGGGCCTTGGACTCGTCTCCACGACCGCTTAGGCATTTCATCGAACACTTTGTCTACGAGCTGGGGTGTCAATCCCAACGTATAGATTAAACGCCCGATGATTCCAAGCGATGGTTCTAAACGATTCCCGGCACTAGACTTGTGATTTCTAATCAACAACAATTGACAAACTCACTATCACAACCTCAAGACAACAACAAATCATGATTGCAAATAACATCCAAATTACGATAATATCATTCAACTAATCAACTATAAATAATTCGTCTCCAAACTATTCATAAGAACTCAATCATAAACCATTCATAACATCACAAGATTATCATCTAACATGAATTACCCAACTAATTAACAAGAGAAAGGTTTAGAGTTTACTAAATCGTGAGAAAACTCTATCATGACACTACGATGAATCCTTGCCAACTCTAGCTATTCCGAAGATAAGATGAACCACGCTGGGATTTTGGAAGCTTATCACGAACCTCCAATTCCAGCGATTAGTGATAACCAATCTAACATCTATCTAAAATCTAAAAACTAAAGTTTTAATTGGAAAAAGGGAAAATAGAATGAAAAACGATTCAAGAACACTCATGGGTTGTCATCCCCAAGAGGTTAGAGATCGTCTTCTCGACCCGGTTTGTCACGAACCGGACGAGGGATTATTGGTCTATGGATGGGTTGTGTATGGTGTTTTTCGTGTGTCTGAATGTGGCTGAGTTCTTGGCCTTTTGTAACTGAGAATCTCCACAAAATCCGATTTTTTAACGCTTACATCCGATCGGAGGGATCTTTCTGCCAGAATTTCTAACACTGAGTTTTGACACTGGGTAACCCAGTAGGGATGACATACCCAGTGTCAGCTGTAATATATCAAATCAGGGCCTAATTTCTTTGAAACTCCACTCGCGGGCTCACATTCGTCCACCTTAACACCGAAAGACTTCAAAATACCTAAAATAAACATAAAATGTGGTAAAATAAGTTGGAGATACATAAATACGAAAATATGTTCAATCAATCCAACTTATACCCAAAATTAACAATTAATCTAACTAAAACACTAGTCAAATATACAAAAATCGTGACAAATACGTGCGAGTCAACCACCCCATGCTTTATTGGTTTGTTCGTCCTCAAACAAACTAAAGAATCAAAACCATGTAAGCATGAACGTATCTAGATCAAAGAGTCATGTTGTGCATACAATATAGTTTTGCAAATATAAACACTTTTGTCGAAACCTCTTAAGCTAAGCTCATGTTTCTTTTCACCTTGAAATCAAAAGAATGCGTCCTCATAAAAGGGAAATATATATAATGGTGCACTCATTCGCTCGTGTTTTTCGAAAGGTAAGTGTATATGCTCAGATCAACATAGACATGCATCCAACGACTTGTGAAAATCAAAGACTCGTACATCGCATATGTGTGAACGTTTAATCATGAATCGGATTAGGACTTTCTAGGGTTGTAATGTAGGCTCTTTGGTAAGGTATGTCATATATAAAGATGTGTGTATAACTTGCGGACAAACGCAATCAATAACTCACTCATTCCAACACCTTAAGCATAAAGCGTAATTTTTTGCTCCTCATCCTTCCCAAACAACCATGTACCATTATTTTTAGCCTTTTATAGCTAAGGCTATTTCTAACCCCAAAACCCGAATATTTGCCTTTATAAATAGGCTTTATTTTTAACATCTAGATGCTCTTATGAACTTAAGCACCCTAAATTTCCATTATTTTTTTTTGCTTTATTTTTCTTTCTTTCTTTCTTTCTCTCTCTCTCTCTCTCTCTTTTTTTAATAATAGTATCCCACTAATTCTCACCCTGCAATTGTCATATCTCATTAAACAATGATAAATAAAAATCTCATCTCATAAACTTAAATGAAATAAGAGCTACAATAATGCTCGTGGCTAACAAAGAGATGGAATAAAGGCTCAAGGGGCTTATTAGGGATTTTTAGTGGTTTATATTTCTGAATAAGGCCGGAAATAGGTTTTATATGTGCCTATCGTCATTTCCAAAACCAAATGTACACATGCAACTTTAGAGACTTCTCAAAACACTCATCAAATCAAAGCATGAGATGTTGATAAACACACAAGGCTCTTTACTAGGGTTTTATTCAAACTTTTGAAAACAAGGTGATCGAGTTTCAAAAAGCTTAACAAAACAAGCTCAGAAGACTCCAACGATAGATCACACAATACATGATTCCGACAGGCAAGCCGGTACAAACACAAATAAGCATGGGAAATCTTAACAAACATCGACATAAACAATTGGTTCATTCGTATGTCGTCACAAAGAAGGACTCAAATAGAACCATTCGACCGAAACGACTACGCATGCATAATACGACTATTCCCGCCCCCCCCCCCCCCACACACACAAAAGTAAGAAATAACCGCATTGCTATTATACATATCACAACAAGGAAAAAGGAAAACGTCGAATCAATTATCATACGAATAGTTAGTCGAAAGGTTAAACAAACACTCAGGCACATAACACATAACAGAAAAATCAAACAAAATCACTAAAAATGAAAAACGAGAGTTGGGATAGAAAGTGATACAATACTGGGGCTCAGGCCAGCCTAAATGTCCATGCCGTCCAGCGGGAAAGATGGAACTCTACAAATGGAGTGATGGTTTCAAGTAAGTCTGCTGCCTCCATCCGACCGTTCACTGCACCAATCCGGTCGGACAACAGTCCTGTGTGTTTCGTCTGACCGGTCATATTCTCTCATCCGGTCGAACAACAATCCAGTGTGCTTTGTCCGACCGGTCATCATTCTCTCATTCAGTCGGACAACAGTCCAGTGTGCTTTGTCCGACCGGTCAATTTCTCTCATCCGACCGGATGTCCTGGAAAAACATCATTTTCTACACTTTTTCTGCACAACTCAACAAACCATTACCACATTTATCCAACTCAAGTTAATCATGAACAAAATATGTACAAAAATAAAATAAGAAAAATAAAATAAACAGAATTATGGACAAAGATAACAGAAACTTGGGTTACCTCCCAAGAAGTGCAATTTTTAACGTCTTTTGCTCGACGACTTATAAAGGTGATGTTATCCGGGATCCAGAAACAAATAACGATCGTGCCACGCCTTAATGTTCCCCAAGAGTAAGAGCGTTTAATGAAGATCATCAAGGTGGGCACGGCGAGCAAGTCCCATGATTAGAGAAGTAAAAAACTTCAACCGGCTTTCGAGGTCGAAAACGCGAGTAATCGATGACCAAAAATAGATCGAAAGTCAGCCTGAGTGTGGGACAATGCTCGGTCGCCAGAATGACTAGGAGATCAGTCGAACAGAAGGAATAATAATCGACCGTCCAAAACTCCTTCTCGATTGCCTCTTCTACCGCCTCAACATTAAGATTGGTCAAAGCATTGGGTAGAACGCAATGCGGCTCAACAGACACAACCTCCTCCAATTCAGGTAAAGCAACTCCAACATCTCCACAAAGAGCAAGTAAGTCCGAGTCGCCAATATCCTCACACGGAACCTCTAATGGCAACACCCCTACACTATTACCCAAAACTTCATAATCAATCGCAAAAGAGGCGATCTCAACCAAATCCTCAATCTCCATCTCCTCACACAACTCTCTCAAACAAGCACTCAAGCTTGAATCACCAAACTCTATGGTGGGCTCCACTACATCAAAAATTTGTAGCTCATAAGACATATGCTGCTCTATGACTCAAACTTTTGTGCACCCCTTTTTAATTAATTAATTTAAAAGCACGTTAGTTTGCTCGCAAGAGTACGAGGTAACTGTAGGGTGATAAGTTTGACTCGTGTCGTATCTCTCGAGGAAACAACTGTTCGGTCTTTCGGATGTTTTTCTCAATTTACGAATTAAAGTAAAATACATGTACAATTGGGGTTTTGAAAGATATTGAGTTGATCATTATAAACTAAAGCAAAAATTAAACTAAAGATAATTTAACTAATTACTCTAAACTATATTACCAACTACGAGCAATAATTATCTATAGAATGCTACGAATTAATTCTAATTAACAAAACTAAGAACATGAATATAAGAAATTACCATGAAGCAATTGTATCATATGAATCTAAGAATGAATAACTAAACATAAATCATTCTCATAAGTAAACTAAATTAACCAATATCTAATATCCAAGCATAAAAATGATTAAACTAATTAAACTAGAATTAACTAAGAATTAAACTAAAAATTAACTACTAAATTAATTAAGAATTTAGAAAACTTATTGTAACTACTAAAAGCAATGAGAATCTCCAGCTATTCCAGAGATGCACGTCGATCTTGGGCGAAGATTGAATCCCGAAGGCGAATTCGATGTTTTGGACGCGTTGTTCTTCGATCCTTGATCTCTGTCTTCAAATCTCGTTATGAGATGTGGTATTATGTTTATTCTGAGCTAAGAAACCCTAGGTGGTCGTGTGTCTCCCAAAAATCCGAAATATGGAGGGTTTATATAGATATTGAAAGTCTTGGCGCACAAGAAACCCTAAAATCCGAATTCTGGGCCGTCGCGTCGACTGTGCATCGACTGACGCGCGCTGGTGCTCGGCGTCGGTGCTGCCTGGGTGTGCGCATCGGCTGGGCGGGTGCGTCGACTGACGCGGTCATGGATCGATGCCTCAGAGAATTGCGTCGACAGTGCGTCGACTGACGCTCCTTCAGTCGACACTTCAGCAAGTTGCATCGACGGTGCGTCGACTGACGCTCCTTCAGTCGATGCTTTAGCAAGTTGCGTCGATTGACGCTCCATCAGTCGACGCTTCAGCATGTTGCGTCGACGGTGCGTCGGCCCTACGTCAACTGACGCGGATCATGGCTCGCGTCGACGCTCGCGTCAGTCGACGCGACAGGGCGTCTGTCTCCGTCTCTCGATGTTTTGCTACTCGTTTCACCGGAAAGCTCGTTCTCCTATTCTTGAACATCGAACTTCATCTATTACGCGCTGAACTCTTCCGGTTACTTAGCTGTAAGGTGAAAACAATGAAATATCACCTATATTCATCAATTACGAATAAAACACGGTAAAATAAGTCAGAACTATAAAAATACAGAATTATGCTTAAATCGTCCAACTTATACCAAAAACAAATAGAAAAATGAACTAAAAAGCTAATAAAAATAAGGACAAATCTACTCTAATCACTCTACTTCATCACGGGTGACTGAGTAAGAATCATTATCAAGTGGGTCATCGAGATGATAATGGATTTGTTGGTAGTGGTCGGGAGGAGAAGGTAGAGTATAGTCTTCATATCTTGGGTAGTAGGGATTTGAGCCGAAAAGTGCACAAGAGTCGTAGCTTGAGTAGTTCTGAATGACTGAAGCTTCCTCTTGTGTCTCTTCGTCAAATATCACTCGACATGCATTCGTCAAATGCCATCGTGATCCGCAGCGATCACATTCTTCAATTTCCTTCTTCGATAAGGCTAGACTTGCTAGCTTAGCTTTCAGGGATGCCATTTCTCTGGTCAATTCGTCAATCCTTTTGTGTCTTGAAGTGTATGAATTTGAAGATGTATCCCACTCAGGCGAATAAATGTCTCTATGAACCAATTGTATACTTCCTCCCACGTCCCCAAGGAATCGGGCTCTGAATGCATAAATAACTTTCTTGCCTGACCCTTCAACGTGTAGAGGAAGAGTCGCACCTTCACCTCATCCCTCGTAAGGCCTAAAAGAGGGAACCTTTGGGTAATGGCCTCGTACTCTTGGATGAAATTGAATGGATCCTCACTCAGGAGACCATAAAATACCGGGAGTTTCTCATAATAGAACTCATTCGGATCGTAGTCACGCATTGTTTGATTCCATCTAGTGGTCGGTTGAGGATTAAAACAAGCGTACGAGTTAGACATTTTTTTGGGGGGATTGTTAAATCTTCAAGCCTTGAGGGGTGCCTAGCATACACAACGCTCAATGCAAAAGATCAAACGCACCAGCATAAAATAGCAAAAACGAACAAAATGAAAAATCACCAACAAACACAAACGAAACAATTCACAACACAAACGAGAGTTACAAAGAGCAAAGACAAAAATGACAACCTTTAGCCTTCCCCGGCAATGGCGCCAAGTTTTGATACGAACTTTTGTGTTCCTTTCAAAATTAAAATCTAGTTAAACAATGCGCGTCTACTTTTGAAAGGGTTTTAGTTCGCCCGCAAGAGAATATGGTCACTTGTAGACTTGGCAAGTTAACTCGAGTCGATCCCTCGAGGAAGTCTAATCGGAAGTTGTTTTCGTGTTTGCTTCTACGAACGAGAAAATAATAAAAAGCTAATCTAAACACTCGGAAAAAAGGGTTTTGAGAATTGTAATAACTAAACGATGATTTATACTAAGAGCAATTTAAAACTAATCTTGCAAAGAGAGCGTCAATCTCTATGCAAGAACTTAACTAATTTTTATAAAAGTTTTAACAACGAATTCTAAAACGAAATTGAAAACCTTTTTAAATGATTAATAAAATGGGGGTCTAGGGCCTTGGACTCGTCTCCACGACCGCTTAGGCATTTCATCGAACACTTAGTCTATGAGCTGGGGTGTCAATCCCAACGTATAGATTAAACGCCCGATGATTCTAAGCGATGGTTGTAAACGATTCCCGGCACTAGACTTGTGATTTCTAATCAACAGCCATTGACAAACTCACTATCACAACCTCAAGACAACAACTAATCATGATTGCAAATAACATCCAAATTACGATAATATCAATCAACTAATCAACTATAAACAATTCGTCTCCAAATTATTCATAAGAACTCAATCATAAACCATTCATAACATCACAAGATTATCATCTAACATGAATTACCCAACTAATTAACAAGCGAAAGGTTTAGAGTTTACTAAATCATGAGAAAACTCTATCACGACACTAAGATGAATCCTTGCCAACTCCAGCTATTCAAGAGATAAGATGAATCACGGTGGGATTTTGGAAGCTTGTCACGAACCTCCAATTCCAACAATTAACGATAACCAATCTAACATCTATCTAAAATCTAAAAACTAAAGTTTTAATTGGAAAAAGGGAAAATAGAATGAAAAAATATTCAAGAACAATCATGGGTTGTCATCCCCAAGAGGTTAGAGATCGTCTTCTCGACCGTTTTATCACGAACCGGATGAGGGATTATTGGTCTATGGATGGGTTGTGTATGGTGTTTTTCGTGTGTCTGAATGTGGCTGAGTTCTTGGCCTTTTGTAGCCATCAATAGCCCTTCCGTAACTGAAGATCTCCACAAAATCCGAGTTTGTAACGCTTACATCCGATCGGAGGGATCTTTCTGCCATAATTTCTAACACTGAGTTTTGACACTGGGTAACCCATTAGGGATGACATACCCAGTGTCAGCTGTAATATATCAAATCAGGGCCTAATTTCTTTGAAACTCCACTCGCGGGCTCACACTCGTCCACCTTAACACCGAAATACTTCAAAATACCTAAAATAAACATAAAATATGGTAAAATAAGTCGGAGATACATAAATACAAAAATATGTTCAATCAATCCAACTTATACCCGAAATTAACAATAAATCTAACTAAAACACTAGCCAAATATATATAAATCGTGACAAATACGTGCGAGTCAGTCCACTCAGACTTAGATCCTTTCCGGAGTGCCCTAAAAATGGGACACCCCTCTCCGCCGACTTAGAAATAAAACGACTCAGACCCGTCACGCGACCTGTAAGTACCTGCACATCACGTACCGTGCGGGGATGTGGAATCTCTAAAACAGCTCGTACTTTCTCTGGATTGACTTCAATTCCTATCTCTATCACCATGTACCCCAAATATTCCTTGGACCGCACACCAAATGCACACTTCTTTGGATTAAGCTTCATCCCATATTTCCTTAGTATAACAAATGTTTTTCTTAAGTCTTCCACATGGGATTCAGCTTTCTTACTTTTGACCAGCATATCATCAGCATAGACCTCCATAGTGGTCCCCAAAATATCCTTGAACATCCGATCCACCAATCTTTGATAGGCCGCTCCAGCATTCTTCAGCCCAAAGGGAATGGACACAAAACAGTACGTCCCTGTCGAAGTGACAAAACTCACCTTGGGTTGATCCTCCTTTGCAAGGGGTTTTTTGTGATACCCCTGTGAAGCGTCCATCATGCTCAATAGCTCGCATCCTGAAGTTGAGTCCACCAGCTGATCAATTAGCGGTAAAGGATAATGATCCTTTGGACAAGCTTTATTTAAATCACGAAAATCTATACACATCCTCCATTTTGGGCCGGCTTCGGCACCATCACAACATTAGACAAATACTCAGGGAATTGAATTTCCCTTATATGACACGCCTTCAGCAATTTTTGCACTTCTTCTTCAATTAACTTATCCAACTCTGGCCCAAAATGCCTCCTCTTCCGCTTCACCGACTTTGCCTCAGGGTCCGCATTCAAATGATGTTGTGCGACCTCTAGGGACACCCCTGTTAACTCTCCATCCCAAATGCAAACACATCCCAAAACTCTCTTAGTAACTTTATAAGCTCGTCCCTTAATGTTTCAGGTATTAAGGTACCCACCCTAGAAGTATACTCTGGACGACCTTCTTCTAACGAAATTTCCATCAGTTCTTCATTCGGTTGAATAGAATTTTCTGGCTCTTTCATCTTTTTCGCATTGAGCACTCCTTCTGGCCTATCATCACTTCTTTCCCTTTTATTTTCAGTCAATCCTCTCCTCACCCTCATTTGATAGCATGATCTCGAGACCTGCTGTTCCGAAATAACTTCCCTCACTCTGTCCCCCACTGGATATTTGATACTCATATGATAGGTCGATGTTACTGCCTGAAATGCGTTAAGGGCTGGCCGCCCTAGTATGGCGTTATATGCCGACCTCCCCTGAACTATCAGAAATTTAAAACTCCTTTTTGCTCGTAACTCATCCTTCCCCAACACCACTGTTAGCATCACCTCTCCTTCTGTAATCACCTTTGCCCCATTAAATGCATATATGGGTGTGTTCACAGGTCGCACCTTGTTTTCCAGTTCTATTTGCTCAAGACAATCTGTGTAGATTATATTTAACGAGCTCCCATTATCCACAAAAATTCTGCTGACCTCGTACTCTGCCAACTCAGCTTCAATTACGAATGCGTCATTGTGATCCTCCTGCAACCCATGACGATCATCAAGACCAAAAGAGATAACTGGTCCAACCATCTAGGTTCGCCGGCTAACACTAGCAACCTTCCATGTTCCTTGGCGAGCTGACTTAGCATGTCTTTTCCGGGCATGATTAGAGTCCCCATCTGTTGGTCCGCCCGAGATCATACTTATCCTCCCTTTGTTTCTCCGCAGGCTATTATTTCCCTTATTTCCCTGTTGCAGTTGTCTCGCGACCTGATCCTGGGGCGGATCTCTTGGTGGTGGTGGAAGCAATGGTCGCCCCTGCTCCTTCGGCTCCCTATCCTTGTAAATTACTTCCTTCAGATGTCCTGCTTTTATGAGTCTTTCTATCTCCTCCTTGAGATGCCTGCAACTTTCAGTGAAGTGCCCATAGTTATTATGGAATAAACAGAAAGAATTAGTCTTGGGTGAGTAGGAATCGACGTGCGATCTTCTGGCCACTTTATAGCATTGGGTATCAGACGTTCCATAATAGTGAACACCTTAGCTCGCGGGTAGGCCAATGGTGTAAAATCTTCACTTCTCCAATCTCGCATGTCTACCTTCGATTCTTGCTAACTAGAGGACTCGGATTCAAGAGCCCGCGTACTATCCTTCTTGTCTCTCTTCTTAACTACCTTCTGGACATATTGTCTCTTGTATCTACGACCTCCCTGCCAAAATGCACCCGATGTTCTTCCTCAGTTTTCTCCACCTATATGTACTTATGGCATCTTGCCAAAACCTCATCATACGTTCGGGCCTCCTTTTTGACCAAGGATTTACGTAAGTCCTCCCTCCTTAATCCCAAGTGTAGAGCTCCAGCCTTCATATCATCAGTAGCAACAGGTACCTCCAGTGTGGCACTGGTAAACCTATTAACATATTGTTTCAGTGTCTCATTAGGTCGTTGTACCATAGTAAAAAACGACTGTGCTGTCTTCACACTCTGCCTCACGCTGGAAAACTGCTTCAGAAAATCAGCTCGCAACACCTGATAACTGGTGATTTTTCCTCGCGGCAACTGATAGAAACAGTTTTTTGCAATTCCTCTTAAAGTAGATACAAAGGCCCGACATGCCACATCATCTGTGTAGTTATGTAACATCCTCGCATTCTTGAAAAGCTTCAAATTCTCAACGGGATCCGTCGTTCCCCGATATTGAAACTCTAACGCCTTATACCCTTTAGGCACTGCGACCTGCAACATATCATCTGAGAAGGGATGTCCTTCATCTCCATCTACTCACTTTTGTAATTTTAGCATGGCCTCCTGCAGATCTCTAAAAGCCTTATTGCCTGGCCCCACTTCATTCTCACCATTTCCTTCATTGTACCCACTACGACTCTTCCGGGTTTTATCTCGAGATTCACCATCTGTACTTGAGGTTTGGGTTCCGCTCTCACTAGTATGCTTGCTGCGTCGGTGACCTCTACGCCTATAATGGTTCCGCTTCACCTTCACTCCCTTCCCTCTTCGCTTACGAGTATGAGAATCTATGGATGAGGTAGAACTGGAAGTGTCTTCATACTTTCGCTTACTACGACCTTTCCTTGAGAAGGTCTATTAGACAGAGACCTCTCATTTTGTTTTGCCTTCCTGGTTGCTGACCCCTCTTCTTGCTCACTGTCTGGTCCAACACCCTTCTCTTTCATAGTACCCAGCTCGCCTGCCAGGTATTTGTTCAACTCTTCCATCTTCTCCAGAGGTACGAAATCCATAAGCCCCTCTATGAATCCTTTATTAATTTGGCAGGGATTATCCTTGGGCATATCCTTCCATTCCTTTGTTCCTATGTGAATAGCTTTCTGCGCTACCACCTCCGGCGTTTTCGCCTCCAAATCTTCTGCCGGTCCTTTCCCGTCACGCTGCTTTAGAGAGGGCGACGGTGTGCTACCCATACCCTCAATCACTGGGTCCGCCTAAGAAGGCATTCGCCCGTCTTTTGTCACATACTGCTCATTGATGTCGACCGCTCTGTTCTTCTTCTTTGGTTTGTTCGATCCAGAACCATAGTGTAGGGTTCTGGGTATTATGTTTCTATCCTTCATGCTTCATTTGTGAAATTTCTCACTCCTTTCGCTCAAGGACTCGATGTCCCTCTTTCCCATAGACGGCGCTACTTGATAAATCCAAATAGATTGGTTACCAAGAATATGGGGTACTAACCTCGAAATATGAGATCAGCGACCTGAAACAGCTTCTGTATACGTCACAACGATCTGCTAAGCCCCTGAATATCCTCCTGGCGACCTAGCTGGTCCTGCAAAACAGCACCTTCAAGCGAGTCGGAGTTCAGACCCGCGAAGGCCCTCCGATGCTTAAGTCAAAAGCAAGTTGTAGCTCAAAGAAATATTTAAAGTACAACCAAGAAAAAATACGACATGCACATACAACTTTAACCACTTAGAAAATAAAGAGAGGAATGCACCCCTTTTATAGAGATAAGAGAAGTATTCCCCAAGCCAAGGGTTTCCTTCTCCCATCACAATTCCATAAATACCACAATACTACAACCAACTCAAATTTAGGATTCCTCCTATATGATAAGTTCCCATAAACAATAAATTTCTTACCGTAATAGGACTGGCCCTATTTATTCTTTCCATATGGTCCGCCAGGACTCCATAAACCACTCACATTAAGCCCACAGGCTTGATATTCACAAAGCCCATAACTGAGCTCAAACACTACACAAAACATAAGAGGTCGCGACCCTATATGAGAACTCATCCTCATACTCCAGGTCGCTACTCTATTAACCAGCTCGCCCACTTCTTCAAAGAAGCCATCCATCTCGCTCACCTCCCAATTAGTGCCCCAGGCTGGTCCATTTAGGGAAACCCAAGATGGAATGACTCGCTTAGTCACGTTGCACCCATGAATGGACATTATGGCCAAGAATAAAAAGAAAAGAAGAAATTTATCCACTGTCCCTCGCTTTCATTAGCACATTGGCAATCACACATGTGGCGTCTTTTAGACCATGCAAAATGATTTTCCTTCGTTCCAAAAGAATATGTGTTCCTCCAATAATTTGTTTGATGTGACCAAAAAGATTGGTTGAAAAGAAAGTACTGACCTCAAATATGCAATTAGCGACCTCACAGATCTCTAAAAGGCTCTTGGCGGCCTGATTGATCCTTCCTGTAAAACAAAACCCAAGACTTGTGGTAGACGGCCCCGGCGTAGGCCCTCCGATGCTTAAGTCAGAAAGTGATCGTAAGAATTATGCGAGAGCTTAAACGTAGGATAAAATCAACTTAGAGAGAAAAGAATGAGGCATGAGTCCTCTTTATATAGATGAGAGATGTGTTCCTAATCTAGGGTTCCCATAAGAACTATAATTCCATTAATAGTAACCGACTTAGAATTAGGATTCCTCCCATATGCTAAGTTCCATAGATGTGACAATTCTCGCTGAATTACCATAATAGCCATGGACCAATAACCATGTCCATAGTTTTTAATCCGCCGGGACGCCATAAAATAGCCCGTATTTTTCCAACAGGGCCCAAAACCATGTTAAACCACTCAGTGCCGAGCTATCTTAATATCGATTATATCATAAGAGCTCGCCACCTCATATAAGATCTTGAGACTCTTATACGAGAGGCCGCCACTCCTCAAAATAGCTCGCCTACCTTCCTGAAGGATTGCACCTCCTAGAGAAGGAGGTCGCTTACTAAATTTGTATAATACCTGCATATTTGCCAACATGAATATTTGATGTCGTATCAGCTAGTCCCCCACATTCTACTTGGTTGAGGTAGGAAACCAATTTGAATGTAATCATGAGTTAACACCAGAAGTTAAATTATCATGCCACTTGGTAAAAGTGCGAAACCATCAGTCATCACCTCCCATTTAAGAACATTAAATACGCTCTGAAAAGTGTTGGACATGCGTTTCCATCCCATTAATTCGTAATATATTTAATCCAGTGGGCCAAAGACGAGAGGCCCACAATAAACCCTACCAATGTTTCCCGCCGATCGAAAAACCCTTCTGTCCTTTCAACTTTTGTGCCGTTCTATACACATTTTCACCTTCGTTCTTCCTCATTCCAAGAGAACAAAACAGTTTTTTGCCATTTTTCTCTGCAAAAATACCCCCAGAGTTCTTGCAACAAAAATCACAAGCATCACCAAGCACGACAAATTCAGAACACCAAAATCATGATGATGAGTAAGTCCCCCTAATTCAGCGTCCTAATACGAATTGTTCCATTTTTCTGTAAATTGCTGCTTGCTGAGTATAATTTCTTCTGTTTCTTCCCTCCCCATTATTTAACTATTATAATCATATGGCAAATTTAGCTTCATACGCCTCCGATTCCAAAAACCTAACTCACCCCTGCAAGACATACCATCTGAGACAAAGTCTGTAGAGATTCCTCTCAAACTTTAGAGTAGAAAGAGAAATCCAATTGCGTCCCGACCCAGTTTGACTGATGAACCGGAGGGAAACATTTCTTGGTTAGAACTTGAGACTCAAACCAGAGCCTTAATTTAATCCCCGAAGGTATCCCCATAACACAACCGGAAATGCCTTCAACTTCTCAACCCAATTTTTTCCTTCTTAACCCGGTAACTATGATACCATTGTCGGCCCACGCCGACCTACTGTCTCTCCCACGAGCTACCAGAATAGCAGCGAAAAACCTCTGGATTGGTTCTTGGTTGCCATATCTAAGAAGTATAGGGTCACCCTTTTGCAAAAGACCCCCAAATCCCTTAGGTTCATATCTGGATACATAATCTTGTGTACATTTCTCAATGTAGAACCATATGTAAATTTTTTCCACTTTTATTTTCAAATAAAAAAGTAAAAAGGTTCCTTATACCTCTCTTCGCGTAAAAAGATGCGCTTCTTAGTGAACCCATCGTCGAAAGTCCATGAATGGTGGTTGAGGTTCTTTTTTCTCCATTCTGCTGAATCATGGCCGTTTCTTACTGAATGGAAAGAGGCGACCCCAACCCAAGAGGAAGCACCCTCTTACAAAAAACAACCCGCCCTTTACCAACAATACTTTGACATGCTCTCTGAGTGGAGCAAATGCCCCTATAATGTAATGAGGTTTACGGAGTTGGAAAGAGCATACTACTATATAGGTCTTAGCCAGCGACCTATTGAACTAACAAGACCTGAACTCGGTAGGTTCTGCCATATCTCAAATCTCTTTAATCACAATCCTGTATCAAAACGAATAATAACACACCTTTTACTACAAAGAGGATTATTTTTGACTGCAAATCCTCCAGCTCAGAAGGAGGAGCAATGATGTACAAAAGAAATGTTATTGCTCGTTTAGAAGTTGATTTCACCAAAAAGAAGATCAAACCTGAAAAAGGTTAAAGGTGACTTGATAACTAATTTGCCACCCTTAAACTATTAAATGTGGGTAAAGTGAAACTAGATGAGTTTCACGTTCTGCTTTTAAAGTTGTAGATTCTCACATCTCAACCACACTAGATCATTCTTATCCTTGGCCTCGCTCTCGCAAGATCTTGACACCATTTAATACTCGTCCTTTAGCTTACTCTGCTCGCCTTTTAGGCGATCAACCTCCTTCATCAAATTCGCATAACATGAGGCGATCTCATTCGGTAGAGTTCTGATGAGAAACATTGGAGACCGATACGCCCGAACTAGAAAAGAAATTTAACATTATCAGTCACCTGACAAATACAAAGGAGGAGAAGAGTGTGAAAACACAAATATTGAAAATCGGGTACGGGGAAAATCAAGAGAAATGAGACCCCACTATTTATAAATAGGAGAGGGGATCTATAACCACGTAGTCAAACATGAGGTTAGATGGCCCTAAAAAAGCCGACATCATCAATGAGTCACCTGGAAAACAGGCAAAAGTGAAAACTTGAAAGGTACTCATAGGTGGACATGTCGTGAAGGTCGTCTAAACACCAGAATCTAAGGGCCAAACATCTTTAGTTCAAGTGTAGTGCCCTGCTCGAAACACAAGAATCAAGAAATAAGTTACTACGCAAAACCGAATAGACAAGATAAGATAATATAAATGGTGAGTAATATCACAACACCAAATAAAAGAAAACTATGCAGTAAAGACCATCCCAAACGCTATATAAGTGAGTCGGGCAAATTTAAAATCTAGAGAAAATAAAATGTTCAAGAGTATTAATAATAAAATGAATGAAATAACAGAACTAGAAGGCGGTGAGATAGTAGGCTGGTCAGCAAAGAAGACATTCCTTTTGAAATTAGGCAGGGGATCATGAAAGGCTTAGTAAAAAAATTATCGACCCAGCAGAAATAGTAGGAGGTCGACTCCTCCAAGATCAGCAATCCAGTCAGCTAAGACAGTATCAACAACTTAGTTAACACTAAGGAACACCAGTCCTGCACAAACATCACCCGACACATCAACATCATCCTCATTATTATCATTGCCCTCGTAGCCGAGATACAAACCTTTTGAGTTCTTCTTTCATTGAAGCTCCCTAAGATGCTATTTCTTCTGGTTAATGAGCTCGGCAAGGTCGTGTAGTGAGCTGACCCCACAAATGTCACGAGGTCCTTTTGCAGAATGATGTTGGATTCGGAATAGTTGATCATGCAAATATAATCCTGTTGATAAATGTCGGCCTCGAGTTTCGTGCCTTCAATCATGCCCTCCATCCTACAACCCTTCGAAGAAAGAATGCCGAGTGGCCTCGATCTCCTTGCGCGCAGAATCGAATAGCTCTTAGGTTGCTCTAAGGCCGGCTTGGATGGTTTTAAGAACCTCCTCAGCCGAATATTTATCCTCATCCACTTGAAAACTTTCATTCCTCAGTCTCTTCTTGAGCCTTTTGACTCCACCCAAAGAGAAGTAGAAATGCCCTCAAACAAATCGTGAGCCTCCTTGAGAGTGGCGAGCTTCCTTTGGAGCTCCTCAATCTTCACCCTGGATTTGCGTCCCTGTCAAACATATTTTGTTGGAGAGAAGAATTGTTTCTACAAATTTTGAAAATAAAGAAGATTTATATGATGAAATTGAGTGCTTGTTCGAGAAAATAGGACGGAAGACTTTCCTTGCAAAGAGTTGGGAAATATTCAAAAGCCCAAGAATTGAATTTGTTTTGTACCGTAGAATGTTGAGGAGCGATTCCAGGCGAGGCAGATGTGATTATCTTCAAATTGGAAGATAGGTAGTTTTAATTATCGGTAAATGACTTGGAAGAGAAGGTATTAAAACTTTCGGTGGATCTGATAGAGATAGAAGAGGACAATCTGGAGTCTTTTGGGACTTATTTTTGAAGATGGTTAATTTGGGAGAGATGCAAGAGGGACATCATGACCTAAATTAAACTGAGGATACTTTATCGGGTGATTTCTTATTGGGTACATGCATACATTGCTAGTTGGTATTATTATTTCTCATTCTAATATTTTCGAGTTGACCATTAGGGAAATGGAGGTGCTTCATGAGATGCTCAATGGCGGATCAATAAGTGAATGACTGTGTAGGGGTGAGCAGAAATACTGGGTACCCGGTGGGACCAGTTGCGGGACTGGGTACCCATTGGTACTGGTTCTTGAACTGGGTACCCGGTACAAAATCTTTAATATAAATAAGATATTATAATATTCAAATCTCTTTTGGGCTAAAATATGCAATTCAACTAGTAATTAATAATTACATAGAGAGCTAATGGCATGAAGTATACGTATTTCAACTAATTTATTATTATAAACCTTAAAAAAGAAAAACCTCAAACAAGGACCGGGTACCCGGTTCCGGAACTGGTTTCAGAAACTGTGGACCCGGTTAGTAACGGTTCCGGGACTAGTTCTCTTTTCTTGGAACCGATTTTGACCAATTCCGGTTCCAGTTGCAAGATAATTGATCGGGTATCCGGTTCCGCTCACCTCTATGACTGTGCTTCAAGACATGACAAATTAAATATCTATGTTTTTCCTTCCTTTCTTCCACAAACTAGTCGTAGCGTGAGTACGGGTCGATCCCACGAGGAGTGTGAACTAAGTTGTAATAACAAATTTAATGAATGAAACTTATTTTTGGTGATTTTCATATAAAAACTACTAATTGAAAATATAAAATAAACTAAGACATAAGATAATATGGTAAAAGATAATGATAATAATAAAAAATCTCTGGTTCATTGTTCTGTTTACATCCTGGCTTGACTAAGTCTAATTAATTGTGATACTTAATTCTGCTACTTCTTAAAGATTCACTAGCCCTAAATAACAATAATCTTTGTTATTTGAATCTCCCCTTCCTAAATAAATAATTAAAACAAGCTCTCCAGTGAAACCTTATTATTGGACAACCTAAAATAATCTCTCTAGTTCTAACCACTACAGAATAATAGCATTTTACCGAGGGAAAAAAGCATCGGTAATCACCAAAAAGCCATTGGTAATCAGTTTACCGAGGGGAAAACCGAGGGAAAATCCTCCCCAGTAAATCACTCCTCGGTAAACTTTTTCGAGGGGAACGTTGACCTCAATAAGTTTTTCCGAGGGAATTATCAAAGGTTTTTTCCTTCGGTAAACTCCCTTGGTCCTAAAATATATGGCCTCGAAAAAACCGAGGGGACAATAACCCTCGGGAAAATCGAGGGGAATATTCCCATCGTAAAAACCGAGGGAAATACCCCATCGGTTTTCCCCTCAGGAAATATTAAAAAATAATACTTAAAAAAAAGGAAAGCATTGAGGGAATTAGTGCCCTCGGTTTTTCCGAGGGGTATATGACCTCGGTTTTTTCTGAGGGGAATATTCCCTTCGGGTTTTTTCCTTTTTTTAATTTTTTAGTTATTAATTTTATTTCCTATTTATTTATTAGAATACCCCAAAAATTTTATAAGAAATCATTAATAAATAGACAAATAAATAAACTAATTATTATATTAATAGCTAAAAATTTATAATTATTAATTTTTTGAACAAAAGTGTTTAGTAACAAAGTTTATAAAAATGTAACCACGAGCTTGTAGTGTTGGAATAAGGTGACCAACAAGCCAACTTGTGGCTATGGTCTGACTATTCTCTAGTAATACAATCGTTTCTTATTCGAAATAATATCTTTTACACATATTGGCATTCCATATCTTTTGTCCCATGCTAGTTGCATAGATATGGTCCTGACAAAGTTACTTTATTACGGTAGATTGGTCTAGTAGAACCGTGAGATAATCTAGCACGTAATGTAACTCGTCGAACTTGTTCCTAGTCATAGGGTTGCGCCATAATGAGGATACAGGCCTTTCCCGTTAAGTATAGTACTTAGTGTATGTGGACCGCGTCTCATCGGTCACGGTGTCTGGACATCGACATACATAAGTAGGTGCTCATAAGATGAGTTCACTGAACTCCCTCACCTAGAAATCTCTAAGTGGTTCCCACTCATCGAGTAGATGATTTKTATGGTATAGCGTACAACATTAATCCTTCATACCCAGACCTCATCGTGACTTCACTAGAGAACAGGCTATGTTGTGACCTGTCTCTGTGTCTCCTTGGAGGCCGATCAAAAGGGGCAACGTTCGCATAGTCGGGGATCTAGTGGGAAGTCTGTGCATGGTAGTAGGGGATTCYGACGCATGATAAGTCATGGATTTCCTGTGTGTTCTGATGGTTGATAAATCCTCGGAGTCTCTGGCCAGAGCTGATAGTGGGGTGTTTAGAGAAATGTGTTTCTCT
>BMAC01000392.1:840711-859780 GCA_014905375.1 Phtheirospermum japonicum | reverse complement strand
GCGGTTTTAACAGAACCGCCATAAAAATTCGCACATTCTACGACGGTTATTTGAGAGCCGCCGTGAATTATCAGGTATTCGTGGCGGTTCCTTAAGAACTGACGTTAATTAATTCGCAAGTTAATTAGTTCGCTGTTTTTAACGTCGGTACTATTAGAACCGCCGTGAATAAGATGATATTTTACAGCGGTTTTGTTAGAATCGCCGTAGAATAGTAGGCTGCCATGTCACCAATTCTCGTCTTGCTGAAGCAAAAATTTTGAGTCGTTGATCCATGTCTCATCCGACAATCTACATTTGCCGTGTCATAAAAAAAAATTGATTAAAGAAAAAAAAAGAAGAAGAAAAAATGCAGATTTCATCAACCTCCTAATTCCGTGACGTAATGCTTTTATCCGGTGGAATCCTTACAAACCCTCCACCACAAATCAAACAGATAATTCTCTGGGAATCGTAAATCCCCAAAATCCCCAACTTAATTTTCCGACTTCCTCAAAAAATCCCGTTACTGCTGGGTCTTCGTCGCCGGCGCCGGATAACCGGAAAAACGAAGCCACAACCACCGATGGTCTCAACCTCACTACCTTCACAGCTAACTTCGAAAAACTCACAAACGATTCTGTGAGTAGAAGAAATTTAGAAAAGGCGGTTCACGATCCCCTTTTGGGTCCAACTGGCATTTCGCCGGCTGGTGGCCCTCCGGCCAAATTGGCTCTGCACCAACCTTCCTCACTCCATATCGATGCTAACATCATCAAGGGATATCTACTTATGGAAGAGAAGCACCTATGCCAGTTCATTCATTAGCCGGCCAGGCAGCTTCGTCTGTTATCACTCAGGTTATTTATTAATTTATTTATTTTTCGTCCCTTTTTCCCGTTATAAATTGAAATTTCGATGTGTTCGTTTAAACTGATATTTTGATTTATTTTACTAACTGCAAGGGGGTATATGTAGTTTTGAAAGATAATTGGGTGTTTTTGTAATTAGATCAAGTATTTATAATTATCCATCGCTTTTTTTTAAATGGTGTGATCAGGAGAGCTAGATAATTTTGTATTTATAATTATCCATCTTATTCTATTGCATGATTCAACTTTTGTTTACCCTGCTTGTCAGTCTAGGTTTGGGCTTCTTCTAGTAATTGGGTCCTGTCCTCTGATTCTAGTAATCTGATAAAACTTTGGAAATGACTACGGTGCCTTCACGGTACCATGCCCCCCACCCCTCGTGCATTTACATCCGTCCATCTTTTAATATTTATACCCTAAAACTGATCCAATGGTTATAAATAGGTGAGAAATGGTGCCTTCAAGGCACCGTAGAACTTCCCTACAACTTTTCAGGTCACGCAGCAAATGCAAATTCCACTCTCTTATGATGATGCTGTAATTGGCACGCAAGGTGCAAGTATAAGTTACATTCGACGGGTGAGTGGTGCTACGGTTATGGATCAAGGAACGAGGGGTGTTCCTGGGAAATGACTGGCGAGATTAGTGGAACTGCTTCTCAAGTCCAAACTGCTCAGCAACTGATTCAGGTAAACTCCGCTTTTGGGATTTTAGTCTTGAGTCTTTTTTCTCCCCCAATTATTTTTATTTGATTTGTTTTTAATTATTATCTTAAATAGCTTTGATGGAATCATTATGATAAAATTGCTGATCAAATTGTTGATTGTCATTTTTTTTTTATTGTGTGTGTGTGTGTGTGTGTGTGGCAGAATTTCATGGCTGAAGCTGCGGCGGGGGCACATCAGACACAGCAGCATGCTCCATCAGCTGATTACAACTCGTATGGAGCACCTGGCTCGGTCTACACATCTCCTTCTCATAGAACCTAATTAATAACTCTTGATCCACCTTTAGATCCACCACTCATTACCTGTTTGATCCTTTCAATATTTCACTATTCTGTGTATTAGATTTTATATATTTGGGGTTTTGTTTTTGTTGCTTTTACTTTCCCTGATTCATATATATGCATTCAGACTCATGTTTAGTTATTCATTTTGTTCTATTTTGGAAACATAAGAAGAGAGGAATATCGTTGGTGCCTTTTTTTTAATCAAAAGTTGGTTACGTTTGCAAAAATATTGATTATTTTAAAAGAAAATTTGAAAAAATTGATTATTTTATAAAGAGGGTAGTATACTTTTCATATCATCTGGTGTGGAGCAGTAGTCTGTGTGGAGCATTAGTTGAATTCTACGTTCTTGTGATACAACTCGTTGAAACCATAAATGATACCTTAAAGGTACTTTAGAACTTCCCGACCCGGATGTGCTTACATGCAATATTAATTACACTTAGTCGCTTACCTTGTAATTAATTAGCCACTCATCTTTGAACCCTACCGAATTTATGCACTCACAACAAAAAGATCTAAGGTTCCTGATTCTCAACGTTTCATAAACTGTAAGATCACAAAGATTTAGGTGCTGTGGCAAATACCTGCCGTTCATCACAGAGTTTAATGTGTAAACCAAAAGCTTTAACTGCCCTCAAAGTTTTTGACACCTTTCATCTCATTGCTAAGGTATTTTGTTTTTATTTGTGTTTTGTTTTGTTTACGTTTATTTTCTTTTCTGGATCTTGTTATGTCCAAGAATCTGGTTCTATTCTTGCTTTCGTTAGACCGCACTAGTGGTTTCCATTTCTTCTTTATTAATTTTGTTAAGTGAGAGTGCATTAAAAGATGTTCGATGTGAAAGCTTTCACAGGAATCTGGAAAAGATAGTCAAGGGAAGAGAATGAGTCACTTAAGGGCACTGCTAGTTGTTGCCACTGGTTTTGAACCTCAATATTTGAATAATTTGCTCCAGGTTAACTGAAATCTGATTTTTGTTTTTTTTTCCTGTTTGGTTAATGTCACTTATCAAAGACTTAACTTGAGATTTATGCAGAAAAAATTGGGTATTGGTTTGGCAGAACAAACTCTCCTGGCAGCACTGGGGCACGCTGCTTTATATTCATAAAAGCATTCAACTCGTCCTGTAAAGGCCGAAAATTCTCTAAAAGAAGTAAGTTATTATCTACATTTATGTGGCTATTTTTCGACATAAAAATAACATGGAATACGTCAACGTGGTGAAAATAAAACATGAACTTAGACTCTGATAAAATTAATTCGCCTAGTTATTTGAAAATTGGTAAAATGAGTTTTGATATGTGTTGTCCAGGTGAGTTCTCTTCAGTACATAAAAATGGATTTTGAAGAGTTTTGTGCTGCGGCGATTAGTGTATATCAGCTGGAAGGGATGGAAAGCTGGGAGCAACATGCACGACGTGCATACGATTTTTTCGAGAAGGATGGTAACCGGCCCACCATGATTGAGGAGCTTGCCTCAGTATGCCTCCCTCTTACAAATCTCTTTTTTTCTTTTTAGATACTTGATAATATGGATCATATCTATATAACTTCTTGGTTGACAAATTTTATGTTTGCTGACTCTACAAAAGCTGGTACATCATTTGAAACTTGAGTTAGAAGGAGCAAAAGAATTAGAATGAGACGAGACCTCTGGAATTCTGGAAACAAGAGGGATTCTTATATGGCAGTGTGGATGACAGTGAGTATTGTTGTGTCTTAGTTCTTTTATCATATTTGACTTCTGGAAATCAAATGCGGCCTGAAAAATGTGTCCCCAACCATCCCATCATTTCTTTTCTTTCCAAATTAATGTATTAATTACTTCTTTGTTTTTTTTATTAATCTTAGGTTCTGTGTTAAATATACACCTAGAAGTCGAATGCAGCGAGAAAATACGAGCATAATTATCTATATGGGGCAGATTAGGAGGTTTAGTTCTTGGAAATCAATCGATTTCAAGTACAACATCTTATTTTTCAGTTATTCGTCCTTTGTATTGAGAACTATTGTTTTAAGCCTTGTTTGGTCCGTCTGTGAATTGTTTGTGGATATGGTTATGATAATCTTGTAATTCACACTTTCAAGTCGGGTGACAATTTATGTTGGGAGTCAAGATCATGTCAAATTTCGCAGAGTTCACATTCGTCTTATTATTCGTATCAAGTGTCTGACTCCTTGCACAACTTATTAATGTCGTATTTTTCAATTGACTCGAAATGACCTAAATATTTTATGAATATGTATCATACAAACACTTATTTGTTTTAATAGAAAATATGGTTTATTATTACTGAGAGTATTAGAGTTTTTTATAATTGTATTTGTATTTAATTTGTATTTTCATTTTTTTTAATTTTTTCTACTACTTTCTAGAAGGTATTTTCAAGAACCGTCGTGAATTGTCTATTCTGGAAAACAGAGTTTCTAGAAAGTATTTTTCAAGAACCATCGTAGAATCCACCACTGTAAATTTTTACGGCGGTTCTTAAACCGCCATAAAAAGCATCACTTTCTACGGAAGTTCTTTAAAAATTACCATAAAAAGCCCCACTTTCTATAGCGGTTTTAGAACAACCGCTGTTAAAAATGCCTAAAAATCGCCTTTAAAACCCTGTTCTGCAGTGGTGCTCTCTTGTATCTAAATAAAATTATCAAATAAGTAACATTAAAAATAAAAAAATAAATAATATATTATATTCTGAAACTACTTACGATATCAGAAGCATAATCGACCGTAGATCTAAACCCCTCCCCTATGCTTCGACATCCTAGTACCTGGACTAGTAAGCTCGCTCCTCCTGTTCTTACTGCACTGCTCCGACTTCTTCTTGTTCTCGGGCTCATCCCATTCAACAGTCCAAGCCCTAGTTGAAATGCATGATATATATAAAATAAATTACCTGTAATAATTAAACAAACTTGATTTAATAAGAAAACATAACAGAAGTATTTACCTTCAGACCTCCTTGTCAACGTATGTCGGTGGCCGACCAGCATGAGTATCACGATACTACTTATACTCGTTCAACTACTTCCCATACTTGTCCTGCATCGTTTGGAGAAATGTTGTATGTATCTCATGTGTAGTATACAGGTTCGTTTCCCAATAACAAATCTCTTAAACAAAATAGTAATTAAAATTCAATTGATACATGATTCTCAAGTCACAATAAAGATTAATAAATTTGGACACGAAATAATAAATATTCAAAACATGTCCCACTAGAATCGGCGTGTCTCATCAGGGACTTCCTTAAACTGCCAACCGACATGATGAAGCTCCTTCTACATGATCTCCCGTAATATGTTGGTTAGCCTGACCTCTCTGCTATGTACCCTATAATTGTGCTTGTGGTTACAATATAATTTAATAATAACGATGATTAAAATTAAAATTATTAATTTACTTACCTCTTCTCGACGATAAAAATAAGGTATCGCCCCCATCGTGGGCCCAACTTCTGTCGGGATGTACCCGCATTAGATGGTGTCGGTGTGGTGGTATCCATGGTCGGTGCTGAACGACCAGTACCAATACCCATGTAATTGTAATCGAAATCAGCTAAATGATTAGCCGACCCCATATCCGATCGACCTAGGCTGCTGGATCTATGTCCACAATGACCTCTGGGCATCTGATAAAATTATCAGATAAATGAGAATTTTACAATATACCAGTATATATTAAATATCAACCATTTTAATAAATCCTAATATAAACTAAATTAGTTAAAATGAAAGTGTTTTACAATATGAATAATTTACATATATTTTTTTTTTCCAAACTAATCATCTAAACCAATACTTTCACTATTAAAGTTATCACCAAACTCATCTTCGTATGTGTCTTGATATGTAACTTGATCAGTGAATATCTCTTCTTCTGCATCATCAGCTGCCTCATTACCAAGATCATCAACATCATTTTCATTGGGGACGTGCAACTAAAAATCTACATCGTCTAGTTGAATTGGATTGCGTGTCTCTACAGCTTCCTCTTGAAAGGATTGCTCTGGTAGAGGCTCGATAAACTCAACATTTGATCTGGACTTGATATTACACGTTGCACACGAGTACAACTTGCCTCGTTTCAAACTTAGGTACGCACAATAGTATACTTGTACATCTTGTGAAGCAAGTACGAAAGGTTTATATCGATTGAATCTACGCTTATGATTGATATCGACAAGCTTATAATGTAGATGAACTTTTGTGCTTGTAGGAGTTTGATCACAGTCGCACTTGAACAATAGTGTGTTTTTTTCCATTCGTCCAGTGTATTCGAGCTGCAAAATTTCTATGAGACAATCGTAATAATCATACTCGGTTGCCCATAGTTTGACCCTTTAATGCATACCCCACTGCTCGATGTTGCTTTGTAGACCCGTGCTCGATTGTGTGAAATCTATAACCATTTATCTTACATCTAGTATACATTTTCACACATCTTGATGGACCCTCAGCTAGGCTTCTAATGTTCACGTCTATCACATTGCTCGAATTATCTCTAGCCTATGACGTTGAAATCATTTTTAATTTAGGAAATATATTAGATAAATATATACGATAATTAAATGATATGCATCTCGATATCGAACGTCTTATGTAATTTTTAAACCAATTGGCAAATTCATATTTCAATTTTCATTGAGCCTATCATCAGTAATGTTTTGTTGGAGACGTTGAATGCTCTTCGTGTAAAAACTACATCATTCGTTAGACAATTGAGTAAAAAAATATTAGTAAATATATACATTCTTAATATAAATTGAAAACCGTATTCGTACCTAACATACTCTTGGACCTCCTCATAATTTAGCAACATGTATATACTTGCGGCGTTGTATTCTGCTTCGGTTAGGCATCTTTTTTCCTTTGTACCAAATGTCTCCCCATATTTTTAAACACCAAAGGAATTTCATCAGCGCTATCTACACCATCTTGACCATCAAATTTTTTCTTTTAGTTAAAACGTGATCTGCAAAATAGTACGAACTAAAAATTGATGCCTCTTCGACCAGATATGCATTTGATATCGACCCTTCAACACTCACCTATTTTTCACACTGTTCTTTAGTTTGCGAAGATACCTCTCAAACGGGTACATCCATCTATACTGGACTGGGCCAACAATTCTCGCTTCATGCGCAAGATGAAAGGGCAGATACTTCATTGAGTTAAAAAAACTTGGAGGGAAGATTAGTCCTAGTTGTCCCAATATTAACGGAATGTCACGTTCTAGACTACTCATATCTTTGGTGTGAATGACTGTTCACGTGAGATACTTGAAAAATAGGCTCAATTTGGTTAGAGCCTTCCACATTTGAAGGAAGCAATTGATGAAAGGCTATTGGTATCAACCTTGGCATGAATACCTAATAATCATGACTTTTGATCCCGATCAAATGCGATTCCTTCTTGTCGACGCCACGCCCCAAATTTGATGCGTACCCATATGGAACTCAAAGGGATTTAAACCAATCACACAATGCAGCTTTCGACGGCTTATCAAGTGTGTAACAGGCTTTAGGAAACTTTCTCGATCCGTCTGGTGCGAACTCCGCGATTAAAATACTCATTCAACTCTTCTGTTTATTTAGATGTGTCCTTGGTCTTCCCTTTAACATTCATCACCGTGTTGAAAACATTGTCAAACACATTTTTCTCAATGTGCATAACATCTAAATTGTGGCGAATTAAATTTGTCCTCCAATATGACAAATTCCAAAAGATGCTTCGTTCTCCAACAAGACGTTCTGGATATTTGTGCATTAACGAGTGCTTCATCTGGTTCAGTGACTTTCAAAAGCCCTAATCTTTCTATCTCTGCTAAAACTTCTGTCCCTGCATGGACGTTCGGCGGTGGAGTCTCGACAGATCTTCTTTTTTGAAAGCGTTGTTTATCCTTTTCAAAATGGTGACCACATTCAAGGAATTCTTGGTGATTGTCAAACCACAATTGCTTCCGACTGCACTTAAAATTGAAGGCTTTTGACTGTTCTATACAGTAAGGACATGCTATTCGACCGGCCGTACTCCATCCGGACAATATAAAATACACATGAAATTGCTAATTGTCCACATAAGGGTTGCTCACAATCAGAATTTTTTTTAGATATATCGTATGAGGGAGCCCCAACCATCTACAACTGAGTCTGGTGGAAATGTTTCCAAACTTCTGAGTCAGATGGGTGGCGCATAACATCATCTTCAACCATGTGTTCAGCATGCTACCTCATATTGTTTGCTGTAGCATTAGATGCGTACAGATTCTGCAGACGAGGAGCTAATGGAAAATAAAACATCTTCTTGTACGCGACGCGAGCCTTATATCATTTTGTTTTGCCTTGACAAATGGATTTAAATCGAGGTTCATTGAGAAAATTGCAGATTATCAAATCAGAATCATCTCTCCAGTAGATCATACAACTATTCTTGCAATAATCTATCTTCTCGACCAGTAAACCCATACCCCTTCGCATCTATGAGACATGTGATTCTCTAACTTCAAATCCATGAGATGGGAAACTAATGACAACTGAGTATTTCCCTTGCACGCCGGATATAATGGTTGATTTCCATCTTTCAACATATCGTAAAATTTTTGAGCCTCAGAGTTTGGTGACTCTTCCATATCGACAACCACGTCAAAATTGGGACAAACTGCATCCTAAAACATTTTAATGTACGCGTTTGATGATTCTTCAGAAGGGATGTAAGAGGGTCCTCCAGCATGAAAATTGTGATGGCGTTTAGAGGTGGCGGGCCAGCTTTCTCTATGGTAAATTCATCTAACAAAGTGGTACTTAATCTCATCGATGTCGAAAAACCTATTATTCCTACATCTACTATGATTATAAGAACACTTCATCCTCTCTCCATCCTTATGAGGGGAATGTACTTGAGCATATTAATTAAGGCTCTTGACTCCATCCACGAGTTGTGAGGACAAAAAAGGCGTTGTTGATTCGTTTGTACATCCAACTACAATCAAAACTCATCCTAACATTATACGATTGTTATATTGACTTATTGAAAATTGGGCAGGATGGGGGTGGCTAGAAAATGATTGAATTTTTGGTAAGGGCCCTATCCCATTCGAAAACGTGATTTTGCAGTAATACTATGTCTTAGTATATGAATTTTTTTTTACTAAAAATTTCGGCAGCATATCCCTTTAGTTCTCTAAGTACACATATATTGCAGTGCACCCGAGAACTAAAGAGAGCTACTGAACAAAAATTTTTATAATCAACAAAAAAATCCATATAGATAAGATAAGTCATATTACAATCACGCTCTCAAACTGTCAAAATAAGTGGACAGTTTGGGATTTAGTATCGAACTCTCTATTGGATACTAAACCCCAAACGATTCTAAGGTATATTGTTTAAGTATAGATAGAACGATTGTATTGTGAATTAAAATTATTTTGAACCCCGTCATTAGAGGGATGAAACCTCCCCGGACAACGTCCTAAATCACGTCATCACAGACGTATACATCAATCAATACATATATAAAACATTTAAAACCACCATCCATGTACAGATCACCACGGTATTTCAAAACCATCAACACGAACAATTTAAAACATTATAAAACCACCATCATTTTTTATAATAATATTGAAAACCCTCATTGGAGGGATGAGACCTCCTGGGCGTTGTCGTACACCACGTCATCACTGACGTCTTCCCAAACCAATCAAAACATCAATCAATCACAATTAAACTATAACAAAAAACTATGAGATACATTAATAACATAACCGATCACCACAGCACTTAAGAACAACAATCATACACTTTAAAAGATAATTGCATAGTTGAACCTTAATTATATAATTATCCGTAAATTAAATCCTAATTATATAATTATCCCTCATTTAAAACCTAAATATATAATTTTCAATAAATTGAACCCTAATTATATAATTATTTCTAGATTCAAGCGTAATTATGTAAGTATTTCTAGGTTCAACCCTAATTATATAATTATTTCTAGATTCAATCCTAATTATATAAGTATTCCCAGATTCAACCCTAATATGTACAATAGTTCCTAAATTCAACCCTAAAGTAAACTCTAATTATAAATTAAAACCTAAAGTAAACCCTAACTATAAATTAAATCCTAAATTCAACCATAATTATATAATTATTTCTGGATTCAACCCTATTTATACAATATTTACCTAATTCAAGTTAATTACACAACAAACCCCTAATTAAACCTAATTAAGTAATTAACTTTTAATTGAATCATAATTACATAATCAACCCCTATTTGACTTGATTATACAACAAACCCCTAATTTAATCCTATTGAGGTAATTAACCATAAACTCTAATCTCAAACTCTAATCCATACACCCTAATCTCAAACCCTAATCCATGAAATCAACAATAAAATTTAATCTCAAACCCTAACCCCTAATTTCAAACTCGAATCCCTAATTCAACCCAAATCTTAACCTATACCTACATGAAATTCAATTAATTAACAAAATAGAATTGATAGTAAACATAAATTAAAAAATAGATATAAGAGTTACCTTTCACTAGCGGAAGGCGCCTGCTCGGTTGCTGCGGCGGAGGGCGACTGTGGAGAGCAGAGGAAAGGACGGCGGCGGATCTGTACCGGATCTGAACTGAAGCTTTTTCTTTCTTGCTTTGCACAGTGAGCAGCGGGGCAGTCCTGATGCAGTTTAATAAACCGGACCGAGCGGAAAAATGTCGTAGGAAAATCCTTCGGTATTTCCGAAGGATATAATTTCCCCTCTTTTCATTTTTTTAAAATTCAAAGTACCGAAGGGATTATTCCCCCTCTAAATTTCCGAGGGGATTCTAATTTGCCTCAGTTTTTCCGAGGGAAAAATCTTCCACTCGTTGTTTTTCTTAATAAAAAATAAATAGAAAAAATAGAAAATGCATATTTACACATAAACACTCTATCCTCGTGATTCTATGACATCAAGACGCATCATGTGCACACCATTTATAAAATAGTAGGATTTTTTTTACGCATTTTCAAACTTTTTCCAATTTTTTTCTATTTTCAATTTAAATTCGAAAAAAAATAGAAAACACGTATTTACTGATCAACACTCGATCCTCGTGATTATATGACATTGAAACACACCCCGTGCCACCTTGTGCGTAAAATGATATGAATTTCTTTATTTTCACGCATTTTCTATTTTTTTTTAATTTTTTATTTAAAATTGAAAAAAAAAAGAGAAAATGCGTATTTACCAATCAACACTCAATCCCCGTGGTTCTATGACATCGAGACGCACCCCATGCCACCTTCACAAAATCATGACGCTTCGTCGCTTCACGTTTCCAACCGAACAAGTTGATCGATCGATCGTATCTTGGTTGTTGGTCAAATTGCACGACACGTGTAAATGCGCACATGCTCGTTGATATTTTTAAATCGAAATCAGGTGAAAACCACCCCACGTGCCAAAAACGATAGGATTTGTTTTACTTTTATAAATTTTCTATTTTTTATTTTTACTTTAATTTAAGAAGAAAATGGGGGGACAAATTCCTACGGTATTTCTGAGGGGAGTCTAATTCCCCTCGGTATTTTCGAGGGGAAAATATACCCCTCGGTTTTTTAAAATAAAAAATCGAAAAAAAAAATCACAAAAAATAGAAAAAGCGTATGTACCGATCAACACTCGATCCTCGTGGTTCTAAGACATTGAGACGCACCCCGTGCGTAAAATAATAAGATTTTTTAAAATCATTTTCTATTTTTTTGAAATTTATTTCGATATTTTATTTAAAATCGAAAAAATAGAAAATGCGTATTTACCGATCAAAACTCGATCCTCGTGGTTCCATGACATCAAGACGCATCCAGTGCCACCCCGTGTGTAAAATTTTTAGATTTTTTTTTTTATTTTTACGCATCTATTTCTTTCCAGTTTTTTTCTATCTTTTATTTAATATTGAAAAAAAAAATAGAAAACGCGTATTTGCCGATCAACACTCGATTCTCGTGGTTCTATGACATCGAGACGCACCCGTGCCACCTTCACAAAATCACGATGCTTCGTCGGTTTGCGTTTCCAACCGAACAAGTTGATCAATCGATCATATCTTGGTTGTTGGTCGAATTACATGACACATGTAAATACGCACATGCTCATTGGTATTTTTCAATCGAAATCGGGTGAAAATAACCCCACGTGCCTAAAATGATAGGATTTATTTTGTTTTTTTTACAATTTTTCTATTTTTTCTATTTTTTTTCTTTAGTTTAAAAAAACCGTGGGGACAAACTCCCCTCGATATTTCCGAGGGGAGTCTAATTCGCCTCGGTTTTTCCAAGGGAAAATCTGCCCCTAGGTTTTTTTAATTAAAAACGAATCGAAAAAAAATAGAAAACGCATATTACCAATCAACACTCAATCCTCATGGTTCTATGACATCGAGACTCACCCCGTGCGTAAAATGATAAGATTTTTTTTTTAATTTTTAAGCATTTTCTATTTTTTTTCAAAATTTTTGGTTTTTTATTTTAAAAAAAATAGACAATGCGTATTTACCGATAAACACTCAATCCACGTGGTTCTATTTCATTGAGACGCAACCCATTCCATCTTCACAAAATCACGGCGCTTCGTCACTTCGCGTTTCCAACGAACAATTTTATCGATTGATCATATCTTGGTTGTTGGTCGAATTACACAACATGTGTAAATACGCACATGCTCGTTGATATTTTCCGATTGGAATCGGGTGAAGACCACCCCACATGCCTAAAAATGATATGATTTATTTGATTTTGACAATTTTTCTATTTTTTTGTTTGTACTCAATTCTTTCTTTAATTTAAAAAAAATGAGGGGACAAATTTCCCTCGGGATCTCTGAGGGGAGACTAATTCCCCTAGGTTTTTCCGGGGGGAAAGTCTTTCCCTCGGTTCTTATATTATTTTTATTTTATTCATTTTTTATTATTTCTCAAAAAAATCAAGGGTAAAATTTCCCCTCGGAAATTACCGAAGGGAATTCCAAGCGGATATTTTTCCCTTCGGTAATTTCCGAGGGGAAATGTTCTCCTCGGTATTTTCGAGGGGTAAATTCCTTTGGTAAGTATACCCTCGAAAAGCTTTCGGTATTGCCTTCGGTAATTATGGCGGCAAGCAATGGCGCCGTGTTTACGAGGGATTTACCAATGAAAGTGTTAACAAAGGTAAAATCCTTCGGTAATGCCCATGGTAAAAATTACCCTCGTTAATTCCCTCGAAAATTCTGAGGGCAATATTTTCCTCGATTTTCCACTCGGTAAAATACTATTCTTTTATAGTGATTTCAATAAAATCATTGGACTCTAGACAAATAACCTAATCTAAGTAATAATTTCATAAGCTTAGTTTATTTAACTTATTATGTGTTATACCTAATAGTGCAAATATTAGTTGCTATGAGCAAATCAAACACGACAATAATTACGGAATAAATTTTTATCTAGCTATAGTAACGCAAAACCTAATTTAGGTGATCGAGCTAGAAAAGGTAAAAATATATCATGATTAATAACAAGAATAACACATAATACTCCATATAAATAATAGAACATGGTCAAGTTTCTTGTCATGTTTCTTGTCATGACAGGAGCACTCTCGAATGCCTCGTTTCTTAGCTCATCAAGCTCCTCGATTTGGAGCCTCCGCTCCTCGCCGACTTGTTTCAAATTGAAATTGCATGCTCGGATGGCCCACAAGGCTCTATGTTCCATTTCTACCGGTAAGTGGCACGACTTCCCGTACACAAGGCGATAGGGGCTCATTCTGAGAACCGTCTTATGGGCCGTGCGGATGTCCCATAAGGCATCCACGAGCTTGATGACCAATCTTTTCTGTTCGGTTGTACGGTCTTTTCGAGAATGTTCTTGATTTGACGGTTGCTCGTTTCAACCTGACCAGCCGTTTGTGGGTGGTATGGCGTGGATACCTTATGAACGACTCCATAATTCTTCAACACCCTTTCGAGTAGCTTGTTATTGATGTGCTTGCCGCCGTCACTAATAATCACCCTTGGGACTCCGAATCGACTAAAAATGTTGCTGCGCACAAACTTCACCACGGTGTCGCCGTCATTCCTTGTAACATCCATACATCCAAAACATTATTTATTTATTTAATTATCATCATGCATTAAAACTATAATTCTAGTCCCAAGCTAGTCGCCATAATATGACTTCCCATTTTAGTTTTAAATAATCTAAAGAACTCTAATTAAGCAAATTTATAGTTCGTTTTCAAAATAAAAATGTATTATCAATTTCTAAGAAAATATTATAATTATTTGGTAATGTAATTATTTATTTAAATTACTATTGAGTCGTCTATGAAATAATTTCGACTTATAAAATTATTATAATTTATATTATAGTTATTTTAATAATTGGGTTGTCAACGGAATTATTTGTTTTAAAACTTAAGTCGTTTATTGGGTCGATTCTTGTCGGACTTTAAAAAAAACGAGCCCAACGACTAGCCCGAGCCCACTAAACCTTAGCCCTATCTTTCCAAAAATAAACTCATGTTTGTTTTATAAGAAAAATCTATCTTTTTCCTCTTCAGCCGTTTATCATCTCCAACAATCACATAATTTTTTTTCAACTTTTCTTCACCATACTACAAGACGTCTGCAAGCAGGTAATGGCCAGATTCTTGTTTCTTTTCTAAATTTTTCATAGAAACTGACCCCATTCACACCACCAACATCACAATTCACCCAACACCGGATTTAGTCCCCGACGATCCTCGGAATGAAACCATCTCTTCCACCAATTTCCCAGACCAACCGTCAAACCCAAACGAATTCCCAAACCATCGCCATAGCCAAACATCATAAGTCGCCAAACATCATAAGTCGCCAACCCCAAACGAAGCCCCAACCGAACCCCTGTCCAAACCCAGATAGACCCACGGCCAATCCTAACCCGACACCAGCCAAGGCACCAATCGTCGCCAACCATCCCGGCCACAAATCCCAAACCATCACCCCCGCCAACATCACAGAAAACTACAGCCGTAGCCCGATCAAAACCCGTACACCAACTCGCCCGAACAACCTTGACAACAACCCGAACACAACCCAACAAACCCCCACGGAAAACCATTTCCGGCAGCCCACAGCGACCCGTTTTAACCCACGTCAACCCAAACCCGAAGTCGCCTGCCATCGCCAGCCTGTCCGAACAACCACCACCATATTCGAACGGTCATCGTTTTTAGCCAGCCGACAAACCCGTGTCACCATATCGAACCAACCAAAACGACGTCCGAATCGCCCACCCGAATAAAACCCGGCAACCCCACGTTTCCAACATCACCGCCACCCCCTCAAACTCACGCAGCCAAGCCGCCGACGTCCGCCGCTGCGAGCAGTCCGCTGAAAAACACCAGCCACCATCGGCCAACGAACCTCCACCACCGTCACCATACCAAACCACCGCCGCCACCTTCAGTCCGCCCCAGCCGTGGTCAGACGCCGCCGTCAAATGAATTACGGTCGAGGCCCCGTCACAACTGTGTCCCACTGCGGAGCCGGAGAAAAGAGAGAAGACGGGAGGGAACGGGTAGCTGGCCTTGAACCCTCCAGCCGCTGGCCGCTATTCGCCGTCACGCCACCACACACAATCGTCGGTAGCCGCCCAATTGCCGACGGCCTTCGCCGCTGCTAATAGCCGATTTCTGAAATCTGGTAAAGGAGAAGAAAATCACCACTTCGCCCTGCCTCCGCCGTGCTACGCCGTGCGCCGACTGCTACACCCGCTCGCCGATTGCCGATTGTATCGCCGGCCGAATTCTGAATTTTGAGAATTGGGAGAAAGAAATGGAAGGGGAGACGGGCTTGAGAGGATTAAGGGCTGAGATCCCTTTTAATCACAGCCATTTATCCAAATTTACAGATTGACCCCCCAGCTTTAACCCTTTTCAATTGAACCCCCAGATGTCCAATAACCCCTATCCAGCCCCAAAACATATTTTAAAACTGCACTCCAGTCCTATTTTTTTAATTATTATTACTATTATTATTATTATTATTATTAACTATTATTATTATTATTATTATTATCATAAATATTGTATTATTATTACTTCATTATTATTATTATTATTTTTAAATATGAAAAATACTAATTATATATATATTATTCTAATTGATTAGGTGACGAGCATTAAGGGGACTTAGGATTTCCACTACGTGCATATCACTCGACTTTCCACGACATTTTACGAGGTAGGGACCACTGACTTACCTATGTTAAATTTTATGTACTCAAATTTATGTGCTATGTGTATCATGCAATTCTATATTTCCAAAAACTAATATAGCCGTAGACCAAAAGTGTCTGTGACCGGGGAAAAGGGTCATCGGGTTTATCCCGGCGTGCTATAACCATGGATTAAAACCAGAGACCAAATGTGTCTGTGACCGGGGAAAAGGGTCATCGGGTGTAATCCCGGCGCGTTTTAGCTGCAGTCAACTTATTTTCTACGATAAAACTATGAATTCTATGGTCAATTGTGCTATTTTTGAGTTGTATGATTTTGCATTGGTTAAGTCGGTGTAACTATTGAGTACGTTGAGCTCATCCCAAATCAACGACGTGTTTTTCAGGTACAAATGAAGATATCGAATGAAAGGGAAACGAGGAGAGGAATGAAAACTCTTGTTATTGGATTTTTATGGTTTAATCTTGTTTTARGTTTTATCCACTGTTGAAAACTTGGTTATTTGCATTATGATTATTTCCGCTGCGAATTTCTTGAACGTTTTGAAATACATGAATCTTTTATGTTAAAATCGTGAAAATTAGACATTTATTGTGACGCCAAGATTTCTCCATTTAATTATTTAAAAATATAAAACCTTTTTCGACTAAAGTGAAATCGGGGCGTTACAAAGGTGGTATCAGAGCTAAGGTTTTGATTGGTTCTGTAGACTCGTTTTGTTTTTAAAAATCAAAAAGTTTATAAAATAAATATTTGGGTTACTTAAATAATCTTCATTCTTCCGCGTTGAACATTCGTCGATATCCTCAAGGTACCAAAGTTCATTATAATTGTTTAATCATTTATTTAAATTCCATGTTAATTCATAACTGCATTGTATTGGGTATGGATATTTATACTTTGGATATGATTGCATTGTCTTGGGAATGGTTGATGATGCTTTTGGTGTGAATGTGTTGTATTGAGAATGGTTGTTGGTGCTATTGGTATGATGACACTCCAAGGCATGGAGGATTTCATTATTTATGGTTTTTCGGAAGTCGACACGATGAGGTTATTTTGTTGACCAAAACATCATTTGTGGCGCTTAGCCAAAGAAGAAATTCCTAAGGAAAATCGTGAAGAGGTTTCCAAAGGGAAGAAGAAGCTGGAAAAGGGTTAATGAAGAAAACCCACCCCACTTCGACCAAATGACCGTTGAGGCTATGGATACGGTTTTCACCAACTTCTTCCAACGCCTTCAAGATAACAGTTTGGGGAATGGAGGCAACAACTCGAGAGCAGTGGATCAGTTCCGCCAGTACCGACCACCAACTTTCAATGGGAGAGATGGACCTGATGCAGTGGAGTAGTGGTTCCGGTCACTCGAAAGAATCTTTCGAATGATAGCGTGCGACGACGTGCAGAAGGTCACGTGTGCCACTTTTCAGCTAACTGAAGATGTTGACCACTGGTGGGAAGGTTATTGGAGAACCTGTTCAGAGGTGGAGCGAGACGCCTTCACTTAGAACAAGTTCAAGACGGTGGTTATGGAGAAGTTTTTCCTGCGCTCGTACCGCGATCAGAAGGAGACCGAATTCCTGAATCTCAAACAAGGAAACTTGACGGTCACTGAATACGAGAGGAGGTTTAACCAGTTGAGCCGTTTCGATACACACCTGGTGGACACCGATTTGAAGAAATCGTTGAGGTTCAAAAGAGGTTTGAGGGCTCAACTAGCGGGTATCTTTTCAGCACAAGGTGATCTCCCATACTCGGAAATGGTTAAAAGAGCCCAAGATGTGGAGTCAAGTCTTGGAATGGATGAGGTGAAGCCTAAACCCACAACTTCGGTGGACAAGAGAAAGTGGGTAGGAGGAAGCTCCAACCATGGCAAACAACAGAAGACTGGTGACGTGAACAGACAACAGGGGTTGAACAACAAGCCCATGTGCCAAAATTGCGGTAAGAGACATTTTGGTGAGTGCCTTCTAGGGCAAGGAAAGTGTTACCGCTGCCGTCAGAGTGGGCATGCAACGCAGTTCTGTCCTGTGTATGGTCAAAGGCAACAAGGTGGTGGAGGGCCAAAGCCAGGACCAACCAATGGAGGAAATGCTCGAATGTATGCCATGGCACGCAATGAGGCTGAAGAGAATCCTGGAGTTATAACAGGTATGTTGACTGTCTCGGGAATTCCTGCTTTTGTGCTTTTTGATACGGGTGCTTCGCACTCTTTTGTGTCGAAGAAATTTCGTGATTTAACTGAAGTTAAGAGCACTAGAATAGAGGAACCCTTAGAGGTTGGTTTACCATCCGGAGACGTAATGGTTACGAACTTGATAGATAAGGGAGTGAAGATCGATGTAGGAGGAAAGAATCTCGAGGCAGACTTGTATGTGATCGAAATGAGGGATTTCGACTTGATATTGGGAATGAACTGGCTCACGAAGTATCAAGCGAAGATACAATGTCGCGAAAGAGAAATAACTTTCAAACTCCCAGAAGGTGGAGAGATCAAGTTCTTTGGAGCCAAGACCAAGACGGTGCCACAAGTGATAACGGCAATGAAGGCCATGAAGCTGTTGAAGAAAGAGAGATGCCAAGGTTTCCTGGTGAATTTGGTGAGCAATCCAGCGGTCGAGGTGACACCGCACGAAGTGCCCATCGTTCGAGATTTTAAGGACGTCTTTCCAGAAGAGTTACCAGGATTACCGCCCAGTCGTCAWGTCGAGTTCACAATTGATTTGACACCAGGGGCAGCACCTATCTCAAAGGCACCTTGCAGGATGGCACCGAAGGAGCTTCAAGAACTAAAGGCACAAATCCAAGAGTTGTTGGATTTAGGTTTTATCCGACCGAGTGTTTCACCGTGGGGAGCACCGGTCCTCTTTGTTAAGAAGAAAGATGGGTCAATGAGAATGTGTATCGATTATAGAGAACTTAATCGACTCAC
>BMAC01000392.1:811920-829189 GCA_014905375.1 Phtheirospermum japonicum | reverse complement strand
TAATGTCAGTCGATCGACTGAACATCCAGTCGGTCGACTGGATTCCAGCGCCCGGCTCAATTCTTTGTTCTTTTCACCTCCGTCGATTTATCGAGCCTCGTCCGTTGCGCTCCCTTGCTTTGTCCGTCCATTCTCGAGTCGAGTATCAACAATCTCAAATGAGCGTGGGCCCCGCTTGGACGTCCTACGGCCAAGAAAACGGAAAAGTAAAAAACTACAAAAATTAATAATAAAACATACGAAAACTAAGAAAATCTAGAAATATAAAAAACGGACAACTCGACTCCTAAAGCAACAAAAAGCAAGCGAAAAACACGCAACGCGAAACAAAAACAGTAATGAAAATATGTACAAAAAGATGCAAATCAGTCGGGCACGGAGGTTCGCGGCCTCGTCCTCCTCCTCCTCCTCGTTTTCGCCGTCGCCGCCATCATCGTCGTCGTCGTCGTCGTCGTGACGCATCCGACTCCCGACTAAAAGAAGCCGGCTATGGAGGCCGCGGAAAGCTCAGTCGTTTCTTGCCTGCCCCTCGTCGAGCCAGTCGAAACGGGTGCTGAGCTGGTCGAAACGGGCAAACACAGCCTGTTGGAAGTCGTTCCAACCCATCTCGGGACCCGAGCCGGTGCTCGGACCTCCGTATTGTGGGAATGCCACTTGGCTCGTGCCTTCTCCGAAATGCGCGCCCGAACTGGTGTTCGGGACGTCGCCAGCTTTGCCTTGCTCATTGCCTCGGTGGCATTGGCGTCTAGGGTTTTGGTTCGCCGGGTTTGTCGGGGCTCTCGGCGTTTTGAACGCCAACTCCATAAGATCGAAGCTTGTCATGTTGGCCGCCTCGGCCTCAAACCCGAAGTAGCGGGCAAGAACGGTGATCATCGGCCCCATGCCACTCGGGCGACGCTTCCTCCTCTCATCTTCCGAATCCCTCAAATTTGTCCTCGGATCAACGGGAAAAATGGGACCGAATGTCCGTTGACCAGGCACCAAAGCACGTAAAGCTCGTGATGAGTGAGGTTGGTGCTTTCATGTTTTCCCATCAGGACGTGGGCAAAGAATTTGTAAGCCCCAAGCAGTGCCAAATCGACGATCGCCGAAGCCGAGTAACGATCCCGGGTACCACGGCCGCCCGTGATACTCCCCCAAAACTCATCCGCGTGAAAACCAGGCAACTGCATGTACGAGTACTGTTGGCAGTCAAGCCCGAGCACCCCTTGGAGCACCCCTTGATCGATCCGGTGCTCAATTCCCCCAAAACGGACATTAAAACCCCCATCGTCGGTTTCCTGGAATGTGGTGAAGAACTCGAGCACTAGCTCCCGATAAGCCGGTGCCCGGAAAGACGCGAACATTCGGCCGTTCATCGCGTCGATGTAATGGAGTAGTCGGGTGCCGAACCCGTTAACGTCCCCGTTCGCCACCCATTCGTCTAAACGCTCGATACTGATAAAGCGTGGGGTAGAGAAATGCCGTTGGGACAGATTTTGAAAAAGTTCCCCCTCGTATGTGGAGTAGACCGGGAAGGGGGCACCGTAAGTTCCGGCGATATCGGGGTATTGGGGAAGGTTGAAAATTTTGTCATCGGAGTGGCCATCCATGGTAAAAGAGGGAAATAGGACGAAAGTGGAAGGATTTTGTAGTGGAGGGTTCCAAGAATCGAAAGGAACGATGAACAACTGAAAAACGAGGATAATTGAAATCGAATCTATATGGGGCAATTCGTCGAACACTTGGTGGGAAAGATTTTTGAAGGTGAAAACAAAATGAAAATGGTTCCCTATTCCTACCCAACACACAACCAACAGTTACAAATTCCCAAATAAATCGTTTACGCGAAGTACCTCGAATAATTGGCTCGAAAATGGAACGAAAAATCGGATTATTCCCAAGGAGATGTTTGAATGTAGAGAGGAAGGGAAAAAAAAACTGAATTTCCCACTGGTTTCTCGCCGTCGATCGACTAAAGTTGTTTTCCCCTTTTTTTTTTCCTGTTTTTTCTCCTTTTTTTTATATTTACAACCTCCGCCCCTTTATTTTTTTCTTCTCGGTCGATATGTGTGGTTGGGGGAGGAAGATCGACTGCTGTTATATAGAATCGCAGGTCTCTGGGCAGTCCGGGCAGTCGATCGACTGCTCTTGTCAAAAGCTTAAAAAGTTCTGGAATCCAGTCGATTTCTCCGTCTCAGTCGATCGTGCGCCAGTCGATCGACTGGTTGTCGATCAGCAAGTTACCAGTCGATCGACTGCATTCCAGCAGCCAATCTCCATTTTCGATCCTCTTTTCTCTCAAGACTCCATGGCTGAACCTACACAAACCCAAAAACTCCATTAACAGTACTTAAAGATAGAATATACACAAAATTAAAAGAAAAAACAAGAAAAGAGTTAGAAAGGGTTAGAACGTCGTGGGTTGCCTCCCACAAAGCGCATTTGGTTAATGTCTTTCGCTCGACGGTTATACAAAAACATTATCCAGGATCCAAGAAGAGGTGACGATCATGCCACGCCTTGGTGTTCTCGAGTAGACACACCGGGTTATCAAAATCACCAAGGCGGGCGCGTTGGGCAAGCCGGAAGATCGAGACATCAAGAACGTGGGCTTTCTTTGGTGGTCGTAAGGGTGAGTCGATCACCCAAACGTGATCGTCCCAAAATGGGTCGACGTATTTCTCCGTCTCCCCGACCGTCATCTCCTCTCTCTTGAATTTAGAAATAGTCGTAGTCGGGCACGAGAGAGTAGGACCCCGCACATCTTCCTCGTCCTCTTCCACCTCCTCTTGTTCAAGTAGTAATAAAGCGTCGGGTGGTGGCAAAAGAGGCTCAATCAACTCCACATCCTCCAAGATCGGCACAACTATATCTTCCTAGCCTAAAGCATGTAAGCTCGACAATCCAAGTGCAATCGGAGAACCCAAATATAACACCCCCTCACTTTCCACTACAACCTCTTCACAATACCCGAGAGGGGTTACGTTGTCTTCCGACCCATTCTCCTCGTCCTCTGAATCCACCTAGTAGCGCTCCTCTTTCAAAAGATCGTCAATTCTCGAATCGCCGTCACCAACTGTGGGCACCACCACATCCAAGATGGGCATCTTGTCAAGGCACGGTTCCTTAAGCTCGTCCACGTCATTGGAAATTTGTTTTGCGCGAGCCTCCATGCGAGCGAGGCGTTCAATGAGGTCGGCTAAGAGAGACTCCACGTCCGAGAGTTGGGACGTAGACGAATCTTGAAAGAGTGAGGTATAAGGGTCTTGCTCAGGGTGTACGAGCTTGAGGTGGGTAGATTGTAAGAATCGTAGCTCGAAGGAAGGGCGAGTGGAACATATGGATCGTCAAAACCCGGATCAAAAGGATCAAGAGTCGGTGCATACGGATCTATGCTCGGGTTATGGGGATATGAAAATGGAGGTGATTGGAGGATTTGGGTCATAATGATCGGAAGAGTAGATCCATTCTTTTCCGCTCGAAGCATACCGGTCGTCATATTTGGGAGTCGTGTATGGATTTTGATATTCGGGAGTTTGGATGTAAGGGTTGTCGTATGGCAAACTATCATGTTTGGTTGTGCATTTTTATCGAATGAGAAGACAAAGTTATTTGAGTGGCTATTCGAAGTTTTTACAAAATCTATGGAGGGCAAAACTCCTATAACAGTGTTTACAGATCAGGATCTAGTAATTGCAAATGCAATAGAAAAGGTATCCCACCTAGTAACATATTTTTATTTTTATTTTTTTAATTTTAGTACGGTACTACATTTTATGCTGCATGGTATCAGTTTGTACATATGATGTATTGGTTTGTATGCTGTGATGTATTAGTTTACCGATTTAACATTTGTTGTATTGCTGTAAAACATTGCTTAATGTATTTGTTTTATTACTTTAATGTACTAGTTTTTCTACTATAATGTATTGTTTTTATTGTTTGTCTTATGTAGGTTTTTCCTAAAGCTAAACACAGGTTATGCTTGTGGCACTTGTATCAAAACTCGGTGAATCGTTTCGGAAAACTGAAAGGTGATAAAGTCCTCCATGAAGTATTTGATAAGTGTTTGTCAAGGTGCTCAAACGAAGTGGAATTTGAAGATTTTTGTAATTTTATGATATCCAACTATAGTTTACAAGATAATTGTTGGTTTCAACGTCCATACACTATACGAATAAATGGAGCACCGCATTTAACAAGAATTTCTTCTCTACTGGGGCAGTAACGTCATAAAGAAGTGAAAGCGCCAACTTCTCCATTGGATTCAAAGCCAAGAAAACCACAAGTTTGAGTGAGTTTTATAATGTCATTTCCAAGTAGTCTCTTGAACGTTGGAGATACACTGAAAGACGACATGAATTTCAATGCTCGAAATCAATCCCTAACTCAACAATACCATTAAGAGGATTCCTCAAGCATGCTTCACAGGTATATACGCTGACAACTTTTAAAGAGTTTGAGGATGAACTATTAAAGTCTTTTCCTACCTTATGTAAATTGTTGCATTGTGAGGATGGGAACATGTTATATAATGTTATACATGATGATGGTGTCACTGCCTATGATGTGGTCTTTTCTACTGTAAATGCATTTATAACCTGCTTGTGTAAGATGTTTGAAGAGTGTGGATTATAAAAAAGAGATGAACGAAGTTTGCTAAGGAGGAATTGTGGGATAAATGTAACGGAGGTCTTGAGCCATATGACAATGTTGTTGGAGATTGTATTGCTTGCAGAAGTGAATTCATGATGTAACATCCTTACATCCAATGCATATTTTTATTTGATTATTTAATTATCATCATACATTAAAAAAAAAACATAATTCTAGTCCCGAGCTCGTCGCCATAATACGACTTCCTATTTTAATTTTAAATAATCTAAGAATGCTATTTAAACGACTTTATAATTCGTTTCCAAATAAAATTATATTATCAATTTCTAAGAAAATATTATAATTATTTAGTAATTTAATTATTTATTTAAATTACTATTAAGTCGTCTATGAAATATTCTCGATTACTAAGATTATTATGATTAGTATTATTATTATTATTTTTTTATATAATTTAAAATACTATTGGGTCGTTCACGGAATTATTTTAGTTTTAATTTTACGTCGTCTACTGGATCGTTTTTATTTTGGACATGAAAACGAGCCCAATCGAAGCCCAAATACTAGCCCTAACCCAACAAGACCCTACCCTAACTTTCCTAAATTAAAAACCACCTTTAGTTTATAAAGGATCCAACCAATTGCAGTCTTTTCTGGACAACTCTGCAAAACGGCCGCAAGTAAGGTAAAACCCATCTTCTATTTTTTCTAAATTACTTGTTTTCAAGGAACAAACCAAACCCTTCAATCCCAATTCCCAGCAGCCGATTCTAACCATCGCCATGGCCAAAACATCACAAACTCGCCAACTGCAAARGAAATTCTMGCTGGAAKCCCATCAAAACCCGTTTCCAGGCCCGAACAACACCAGCCGACTTTCACACCATCAATCATCAGCACCAAACCGGACCCCTGTCCAAACCCGAGCACCACAGCCCGATCATCCACCACGTCGAACCATCCGGATCCCCGAGTCACCCCCATCGTCGTGCTGCCTTCCAGGCCCGAAACCAACCCAACTACGGCCAAACCACGGCCGATCAAAACCCGTACACCAACTCGCCCGAACAACCTCGACAACAACCCAGTTTCCGGCAGCCCACAGCGACCCCAAACTAGTCGCCGTCTTCCGACCCGACTTCCAGTCGCCAACACCATCGGAGGCCCGCGCCACCAGTGGCCCACATCGACTGCCGACTCAACCCAACAGCCTCCAACGCCAAACCTCAACCACCAACGCATTCTTAGCCGAACCACGGCCCGACTCAACCCGGCAGCCTCACGCCGAACCATACGGATCACCACCACCAACCACAACCAGACTCGACTGCCGACCGCCACCCAGCGAACCCACAGCCGTTGCCGCCGCCCAGTAACCACCACTCAGCGAGAAACGCCGCACGCCCAAGCCGGACAAAGAGGCTGGCCGATCGAACCACGGCCGCGCAACCACCAAGGCCAGTTTCAAATCGCCGCCTTCAGTCCGCCCCAGCCGTGGTCAGGCGCCGCCGTCAAACGAATCGCGGTCGAGCCCCGTCACCACTGTGTCCCGCCGCGGAGCCGGAGAAAAGAGAGAAGACGGGAGGGAACGAGTAGCTGGCCTTGAACCCTCCAGCCGCTGGCCGCTTTTCGCCGTCACGCCACCACTCACAATCGCCGGTAGCCGCCCAATTGCCGACTGCTGCCGCCGATGGCCGAGGAAGAAGAAAGGGGCTGGCCGAGTTTTGATTTGGGGGAAAGAAAAGGGGAAAGAGACGGGAGAGGAGAAGAATTAGGGATTTTAAACCCTTTAATCCAATTATCCAGAAATTACAATTGACCCCCCAGCCTTTAGCCATCTTTTCGATTGAATCCCCAAATTCCCAATAACCCATATCCAGCCCCAAAACTATATTACAAAACTGCACTCCAGTCCTTTTAAATTATTATTACTATTATACTATTATTATAAACATTATTATTGTTATTATTATTATTATTATTATTATTATTATTATTATTATTATTATTATTATTATTATTATTATTATTATTACTATTATATTATTATTATTAATATTATTATTATTATTGTTATTATTATTAATATTATTATCATCTATATTATTATTATTATTACTATTATTATTATGATATCTATTTTAAATAGGAAAAATACTAATTAAATATATTTTCTAATTTATTAGGTGACGAGCATTAAGGGGACTTAGGATTTCAACTACGTGCATATCACTCGACTTTCCACGACATTTTTACGAGGTAGGGACCACCGACTAGTCTTGTGTTAAATTTTATGTGCTCAAATCTACGTACAATGCATATCATGAAATTCTATATTTATAAATTAATATAGCCGTGGACCGCAAAAGTTGTCCGTGACCGGGGAAAAGGGTCATTGGGTTTATCCCATCGTACTATATCCAATGATTAAAACCAGGGGCCTTAAGTGCCTATGACCGGGGAAAAGGGTCATCGGGGAAACCCGCCGCGTTTTAGCTGCAGTCAACTGTGTTCTACGTTAAAATTATGAATTCTATGGTTAATTGTGCTATTTGTGAGTTGTATAATTTTGCATGAGGTATGTCGGTGTAACTATTGAGTACGTTGAGCTCATCCCAAATCAACGAAGTGTTTTTCAGGTACAAATGAAGATATCGAATGAAAGGGGAAACGAGGAGGGGAATGAAAAGTCTTGATGTTGGTTTTATGTTTTAAATCTCGTTTCATTGTTTTAAATAAGGGTTGAACTAGACATAAAGAAGTGTTTTTGATTATAAATTACTTTTGATGGTGATTTGGGTTATTTATATTATGAATATTTCCGCTGCGTAATTCTTGAACGTTTTTAAAATGTAAATCTTTTAAATTAAAATCATGAAAACTAGACATTTATTGTGACGCCAAGATTTCTCCATTTAATTATTTAAAAATATAAATTATTTTTCGACTAAAGTGAAATCGGGGCGTTACACATGAGAAGGTATTATGACCTTGTATTGAAAGCTCAGAAAAGTAATGAAGCAAGGAAAATACTTGAGATAATGAAGTTGTAAAGGCATTGATGCCCTTCACAAATTCAAACGAAGAAGAAACTGGTGTTTCTAGTTCATGTATCTCTATTTTGTATCCTGCGAGGGCAATTACAAAATGGAGAAAAGTAAGACAGAAAGTCGTATCTTGAGAAAAGCAAGAAAAATAATAGCATCAGTAACACATCAAATAGATCAAGTCAAGCAAAGGAGTTTGGTTCTAAAACTCCCATTCCTCGATTATCTTAGCATAACGGTAGTTGTTGAATATTTATATTTATAGATGTATTCACATTGACTGGATTAAAAATTGGTACTTTGATACTGTGATATTTATTTCTATTATCTTAATGCTTTATGGTATTTCCTAATTGTATTTGATAAGTGTATTGGTTTGTCTATTCAAGCGTATTGGTTTTCTTTTCAAATGTATTAATTTATATATTTGCAGTGTGTTCGGAAATTAAAAATGCAGTGCACAAAAAACTACTTAATTTAGGAAAACTTTTGTGATTTGCATAACAAAAACCGTACATTTATTAAAAAAAACTCAATACATTTTAGCACATAAACCAATACATTATTTTACAAAAACCAATACAAAATATTTTGTCAAGGATTTACAAAAAATGGGGACTAAAATTTCCACCAATCACCAAAAAAATAAAACAAGCACAAAAAATACTTACTGCTGGACAAAAAAATCACAGTTCATAACTTTTGTGATGGCATAACAAAAAACGTATATTTATTATTAAAAAAAATACATCATAGCATGTAAACCAATACATTGTTTTACAAAAACCATTACGAAATATTTTGTCAAGGCTTTACAAAAAATGGGGACTGAAAAATGTCCTAATTTGATGTGTTTGTGCTTCATATTTCACAAACTTCATTTTTGAAACACCAATACTTTTTATCAAAAAAACCAATACTTTATTATAAAAACCCCAATACATATAACTTCCTTTTGAAGAAACTTTTACTACTTGTGCATACTTCAAGAACCTCCACAAAAAGGAAAAGGTAAAATAGTTCAACAAAAAGCACCATTAATATAAAATTAGCGACTTCATCAGCATATAAATAACAACTAACTAAGAGTCTAAGATAAAAAAGTTCAAAAACATACTAGTACGTCTGAGCAACAATTCAAATACTTCATAACAGAAAACAAATACATATTAATCAAAATATAAATATTCCTTCAAAATAAATTCACCCATTGGCATCTTCAAAAGACTTGGACATCATTTCGTTGTTCCCTTCCTGGAATTTGAAAATTTAATGACATCTTTCTCCAATTGTTTCTTCATGTCGTTGGCATTGCTCAAAAGAATTGTTGCACAATACTTGGCCCTCAATATGTGTCTTTCACCACTCTACAACCACATAAACATATAAAAAAAAGATTTAGGTACACTATCAAATCAAAAATAAAAATTCATTTATAATAAAAATACTTACAGTTTTCAGGCTTGCATTTTCGTATGGGAGTCCCCTAAAATTTTCCATGTGATTCATAAGAAAAATTCCACAGTCCCCATGGCTCCCACCAAGTCCTTTCCACGCAAGCTTAACATCTTCAATGACAAATTTCTCAATATCATCTGCTTTCGGATGTTTTTTCTCTCTTAGGAAAATAGCCATTTGGTTTTTCTGTAAAATAATAATAAAAAAAATCAAATCATAGTGTGAATTATGTTAAAAGCATATGTATTTCTGAAAAGTAAAAAAAAAGAAGAGAAAAAGATCTATGTGACTTACCACAGAATTCTAGAAATTCTTATAATATTAAATTTTGGCTTAGAAATACGTCAAATTATCCAGATATTGAGCTTTTTGTTTTCAAACAAAATTGATTACAATAGCAAAAAAAATGCTCCGCAACCCAAATGGGAACAAAAGTCTGGTAGAACTCAACATTTTTGGCACGTAAATAATAAATAAGTTCAGAAAAATAAATGAATCCATAATATTACACTCATATTTTTACTTACGAAATCATATGAACTCAAATTTGTTGATTCACCCATTTTGTTCACCCAATATTCCCAACAACCCCTAACTTTGGCAGCAAAATATATGTCTCCCTGAACGCCAGTGGCCACCTTTTCTAGATACAACTAATTACAAAATAAAAAATAATAATAAATAACACATGTATATAGACTTACGGAATACAATGCTACTTAATAAAACTTACAGAATGTTGAGTGTGAATATACAAACATTTTTCGCAGTTCTTAACTCTATTTTTATTCAGCATCAATGCCCATGCGTCAATTATAGCATTGCTCACAAATCGACCATCGTTTAATGTTTCTATAGATTCAACAGAAACGTAGTATTCACTGCGATGTGCAAAACATTTGTTCCTGGCCTGTAAAAATAATTAATAGAAATGAGAATTTAAAAAACACCTCACATTTTGAGTTATTTTTTTAATCACCCCAATATTGCTTACTTACTTTTTCACATGTATGTTTTGCGGAGAAAAGATGTAATCAACAACATCTTTATCCATCCTACTCATGTTGGTAAAAAACTTGTTGTTCTTTCCTCATAAATAAGCAATAAAAATCACTGTCTTCTTTTATATGCCAATGATCACCTGTTTGAAAAAAATCATCAAAAACACAATACTTCAAAAGACCATAACAAAATACTTCATAGACCATAAACCAATACTGCATAGTAGAAAACACAATACTTCAAAGACCATAAACCAATACTTCATAGTAGAAAACACAATACTTCAAAGACCATAATCCAATACTAGTAGAAAACACAATACTTCAAAGACCATAAACCAATACTTCATAGTAGAAAACAAAACACTTCAAAGACCATAAACCAATACCTGTAAAAAAAATGTTGTTAGAAAAGACTTCACTTGGAATGTCAGCTGCTTCTTGATCACTTCTCCACATTTCTGCAACTACTGCATTTGTATCAACATCGGCAGCAAGATTATCTTCAGGCGTTAATATCTCAAAGCTAGGTATAGGCATACTTGTCAGTTTTTGCATCCGTATATGATTTTCCACAATTTGAACAAATATTTGTTGAACTTGTTCATTTGACCAAAACTCTTGACTTCAAGAAATATCGGGGACAAAATCTAAACAATTATTCTCTTGAGCATTTTATGTCAACCTCAACAATCATTTTCGATGAACATGGCTGACAATACTCATGTCTCTCTTCAGAAAGAGAATTGCTTCATACAAGTTAGACAGTATAGTTAAATACAAATTATATAAGCAATATATAAAAAAATATCTTGAAGTACAAATACTAATAAATAACAGAACTTACACCTAGTGCTATTCTCTGAATTTCCTCGTCGTCCATTTCATCACTCGTCAACTCAAATTTGATGAATCTAGTTGGTTTATCAAAGCCTTCTTTTTCGCACCCATTGACCACTCCTTGAAATCTCTTTTCCGCTATCCTAACTCTTTCATTTTCCACCAAAACTTGTTCATTTGTTCCAGAAACTTTTTCAGCTTCAAATTCTGAACTTTTCTATACTACATTCGTCTTTGTCTTTGATGAAATTGGATACATGCTCAGCATTCATTCACCCTGCCCCCAACCTTCAGCAGAAAGCTCTTCGCGCATTCTCTTCTAAAACTTCTCTGCCGTCCAATGCTAAGTCAACGGTAATGAGGATGATTCAGCACGTCCCTTCTATTTAAGCCAGTGAAAGTAAAGAATCTGGAGCACAAGTACACAACCACTGACATTCTTTGATTTCGGGTGCTTGCGGAAGGTATCAACCCCTTTTCGAAGACGATCAAGAATATATGAACACAAGTTGTATGAAGAAATTCTTTCCACATCACTAATACACTGGAGAATTCCCCAATCCACTGATTCAAGCTTTTGTGTGCCTACTTTTATAAATATTTGTCAGATGTTTAAAAGCTTGCTCGCAAGAGTACGAGGTCGCATGTAGGTTGGTGAGTTGAACTGAGTCGATCTCAAGAAACAACAACCAGAATCTTGGATGTTTGTTTGTTCTCAAGTAAACACATCAACATGTATAAATTAGGGGTATGATTTGTTGATTTTAAGAACTAAGAATTTGAAAGCAATTATTTAGAACTAATTAACTTAACTAATTACCCTGAACTAATTAATCAACAAGAATTTAAAGCCTTAATTATTTAAAACATATAAACTAAGGTTCATGAAATTTAAAAGCAATTAACTAGCATGAATTGAATAACTACTGTGATCAATGATTCACTATCACTCGAGAACTAAATTACTTCTTAAATTATCGAACATAAATAACAGAATCCAAAACAAAATCACCAAGTATTACCAAAACTATAAAGCATGAATAAACTAACTAAATTGCTTCGGTATGAATTGAACTAATAAATATGAATTAAACCAAAAGCATGGATTTAACTAACGAAATAAAAACAATCATGAATTATACTAATATCAAAGTGTCAACATCAACAATCCAAATCCAAACATCAATAATCCAAAATAATAACAAGTATTCAAAGCATAAATTAAACTATCAAGTAACTAGAAAGCAATAAAAGAGTTTAGAAAACTTATTAGAACTAGAAAAAGAAGTAAATTATCCAGCAATTCCGGAGAAAAAGGATGGATCTTGGCCGAAGAATGAGTCGCGTACTAAGAATGGAGCTTTTGGGGCTTGCGATCCTCGTTTTCTCAATCTTGATCTTCTAAGTTCGTGCCGGACAATGAAAACTAGCCTCCTCTATGTTTAATAACCCTAGGAATATTTTGTGGTGTGTTTAGGATGAATTAGATGGAGGTATTAATAGTTTTCCCAAGTCTTAGAGCACAAGTTAGGGTTAAAAAACCGATTCTGGCAGTCGACACTAGGTAACCAGTGTCGACAACGTACCTAGTGTCAGCTATAGCACTTCAAATCAAGGCCCGATTTTGCTAAAACTCCACTTGTAGGGCCACCCTCGGCTATCTCCAGACCAGAATACTTCAAAATATACCTGGAATAAACATAAAATTAATTAATTATGATTAAAATATAATAAAATAAGTTGGAGATAAGAAAATGTGAGATATGCTCAATCTATCCAACTTATACCAAAACTCATAACAAAACTAACTAAAATACTATCAAAAACCAAGACAAATTCATGTTAATCAACTACCCCACGCTTTATTGGTTTGTTTGTCCTCGAACAAATGATAGTATCAAAGAATAACAAGTTTAAAAATCAGCCCAAGCAAAGAGTTGTGTCGTGCTACATAGATAATTTTGAAAATATAGATAAATGCAACTCAACCTCAAATGCTAGACCATTATTACATTGTAACTCCAAAAATAAAATCATGCATCCTCTCAAAGGGTAATATATATATATATATATATGTGTACGCTCAAAAGCACTCACGAATTTTTTATAGGGACGTGTTTACGCTCAAATCATCAAATACATGTATAATAAACAAGTACTGAAAATCAAAAACTTCTCTATCGCGTTTAAGTGTGTAACTAACAAAGATCGGAAAAGGTCTTTGTGGGTTGTAATGCAGGCTCTTTGGACGGGCATGGAATATATAAGTCGTGTGGGTAACTCACGATCTAACGTGATTAATAACTCACCAAACTATTCTAATCGCGAAGCAAAATGCTTCATCTCATTCAAACAAAACCTCACTAAACTCTCAAACCGTAGCCTTTTCACTTAGGCTACTTCTCAACTCGCAACCCAAATTCAACTGCTAAACAAACCACTTAAACAACTTAGAAGCTTATGATACTCTTCTACTTTCAAACACAACTCTTGCCTCTTAAACATTTAGACTTCATAGGAAAATCAACAATACTAAACAACAGCCTTTATAAGCATATGCAACAACTTAACAAGATTCACCATCCTCTTTATTCTTTCCCTTTATTATTATAATTATTATTTATTTTCTTGAAGGATGGCGATCCTTAACACTTATTACAATCTTTTCATAGATCCCTAATCAAAATTTCAAAACACAAATAACCAACTAAAATAACCAACTCTTACCCCACGCTATTAATGACGTAGGAGTTAACTCATAAACACTCATGGCTATAGGAAATGGGTATTTGGTTATGATTGGCTCATTCGGAATTTATAGTGGCTAATATTTATGGATATGGCCGGAATAAGGGTTTTTTTTTCTGTGCCTAATCATCATGTTCAAAGCTAACTACACACAGCGATTTCAAAGATATCTCAAAACAGAACTCACTCAAGTACATGCAAAGATGATAAACACTTAGGCTACTCACTGGCTTTTGCATGAAATTTTTTGAATTGACGCTGCTTTTTGGGTTTTTGCGAAATCAATTGTGTCCAAGTACCATTTTACAATATATATAAATAATAATTTTGAAAATTTTATGCACTTATACACGCTCAAAGACAAGAACCTCAAATCATACATAGTTGACTTTGACAGGATATACCAGACAAACACAATCAAGTACAGGAATAGCATCCAATCACGTTCAAATACTAATTATTACAGACCATAAGTTCAACTTGCACGATTAAGAATTACAAATCACTCGACTACCCTCCCTAATTTGCATCATTTTGTACATATTTTCATTTTCGATTTTGTTTCACGTTGCGTGTTTTTCGCTTGGTTTTTGTTGCTTTAGGAGTCGGGTTGGCCGTTTTTCGTATTTCTAGATTTTCTTAGTTTTTGTACGTTTTGTTATTAATTTTCGTAGATTTTCACGTTTCCGATTTTCTTGGCCGTAGGACGTCCAAGCGGGGCCCACGCTCGTTTGGGATCGTTGATACTCGACTCGGGAATGGACGYACAAAGCAAAGAAGCGCAGCGGACGAGGTTCGACAAACCGGCGGACGCGAAAAGAATGAGAAATCGAGCCGGGCGCTGGAATCCAGTCGATCGACTGACCTTTAAGTCGATCGACTGACCCGGCTGAAATTGACTGGATTCCAGCGAGTTTTGAAGTTTTTGACATGGCAGTCGATCGACTGCCTACTTGGCCGATCGACTGCTGTCGATCGACTGGGTCCTCTCAAGATCGACAGAATTACAGGGCTTCAGGCCATTTTGACATCGCAGTCGATCGACTGCCGACACGATCGATCGACTGCCAGTCGATCGACTGCTTTTTCTCAGTCGATCGACTGAAAAGCAGATTTTTTGAAGATATTAGCAATCAGACATCATTTCAAAAAGGACAACTTGCTCCTGATAGCTTTCTCCCCAAGGAAGCTCCCCAAACCAGCTTTTTCTCCAGTTTTTCATATTTTACTTATTTTAATTTCTAAAATTCCTAGTAATTAGTTATGGATTAATCAAGCTTAGATCTTAGTTGTGTAATGTTCAAGCTTTGTTTTAAGCTATCTTTTGTGAAGAACCAGCCAGCTTTCAAGCTTTCCTCCTTCAAGCTTTTTGTAATCACATACATTTGGTAATATCCTTCTATAATCTAGTCTTATTTTCATGTTATTCCTTTTTAATATTGTATTGTATTATGGATCATTAGTTTAGTGTTTCTTTTGATCGTCAAACTTTCAATTTCATTTTATAGCTTTCTAGCTTATGAACTTATGCTTTTAAGTTATTAAGTTGAAATCAATTTCTAAGTTGTAAAAGTTTTAAGATCTTCCTTTTAAACCCTTAATTAATGTTAAGTACTTTTGTTGACTTATTCAAATAAGTTGACTTTGATTTTCCCTCCATTTTCCTAATTTCAAATTATAAGTTTTAATAGTTAATTAGTTTAAATTGTTCGTTTTTAATATAAGCTTTAATTTCCTTTAAATGTTTCAATGTTTTTAAATCTTAAGTTTCAATTTAAATCTTAGTTATAAAAACCGAAAAATGATTATCGCTTTCTAGGGTTAAATTAGCTTAATCGAACCGACGATAAGAACGACTGAGAAACCGAAAGCCGATCACATCCATCCTCGAGAGACACGACTCGGAACAACTCACCGCACCTACAGTCGACTCCGTACTATTGCGGAAACGATTTCTAGAGCGTCGAGAAATCTTCGATCAAATTTTGGCGCCGTTGAAGGTAATGTGGAAAATCGTGCACAAAAACGAACTATGTAGATAGATTGTTGCTTGACTCGGTTCCCAGCAAAGACCCTTGCACGACCACGACGACACGAGCCGGAGATAGGGGCGTTTTCTTTACCCTACAACTTTTTACCGCTTTAATTAGCTTAATTACGCAATGAGGACATTGTTAGGTTTTAAGTGTGGGGTGGTTAGAATCATCCTAGGTTTTTAATTTCGTCGTGTGCTTGCTTCTGTTAGTTTGAGAAACGTGTGTGCTATTGTTTCTTGGACCCTTGGTGAAGTGACGCGGTTTTGATGATTTGTCAGGATGTTTAGATTTTCGATCGAGTTTAGTGGATTTAGGTGGTTTAACTTGTTGGGATTCCCGTTCGGTTTTAGCTTCGTGCTATCCTTGTYCTCGTTTGGAACTAGTGCCTCGACTATCCCTCGTCATTGAACACTCTCTATAGGTTTTTGTTGTAATTTGGAGTCATCAATTGCTCCACGTGCTCGATCGAAAAATTCGAAAGTTGCTAGTAGCAACGAATGATCGGAGTCTTTTGATAGCCTCGTATTTTCACATTATTATGCAAGTACCTCACGTCTACGGTACATAAAAAAAATAGAAAAAGAAAAAGAAAAAGAAAAAGAAAAAGAAAAGAAAAATACGAAAAGAGATGAATAAACAAGGATACGTTATAAATCCTTGAAGTTATTGTATAGCACGTTTTTCCATTTGTTTCGATTTTTAGTATACTTTTGTAAAGAGAGGTGTTGATGATCTTGGCTAGTCGGGAGTCGAATAACGGTTTGAGCGTGGATAGACCTTAGACGGGGCAAGGACGGGGAGACCGACTTGTTGGATCGTTTAAGTCCTTTTAGGTTTCGGAAGTCGATCTAAACTTTCTTAGAAAATCACATTGTCGTCCTTTTAGTCGAAGCTAACAAACAACGTAGCGTACGACGTCTCGAACTATTTTTTCTGCATTAGCCTAGGGTTGGTCAGGGGTAGCTTTGTAAATATACGTTAGTTTTGCTTGAGGACAAGCAACCGTTCTAAGTGTGGGGTGGTTGATTTGCATCTTTTTGTACATATTTTCATTTTCGTTTTTGTTTCACGTTGCGTGTTTTTCGCTTGCTTTTTTTTGCTTTAGGAGTCGGGTTGGCCGTTTTTCGTATTTCTAGATTTTCTTAGTTTTTGTACGTTTTGTTATTAATTTTTGTAGATTTTCACGTTTCCATTTTTCTTGGCCGTAGGACGTCCAAGCGGGGCCCACGCTCGTTTGGGATCGTTGATACTCGACTCGAGAATGGACGGACAAAGCAAAGAAGCGCAGCGGACGAGGTTCGACAAACCGGCAGACGCAAAAAGAACGAGAAATCGAGCCGGGCGTTGGAATCCAGTCGACCGACTGAATGTTCAGTCGACCGACTGAATGTTCAGTCGATCGACTGACCTTTAAGTCGATCGACTGACCCGGCTGAAATCGACTAGATTCCAGCGAGTTTTGAAGTTTTTGACATGGCAGTCGATCGACTGCCTACTTGGCCGATCGACTGCTGTCGATCGACTGGGTCCTCTCAAGATC